>JARQOC010000004.1:154277366-154374601 GCA_033576535.1 Allobates femoralis
CCATTACTATATGGTGCCGATTCCACTGCAAGTGTCTTTCGAGCCTAGATTCTGTGTAGGAGATGATCCTGGATAGGGATAATGTTGTATTTTGTATTAAGTGATGTTAGGTGTGCTCAGAGAATATTATTATTGTACAATCATTAGAAGTTGAGAAATGTAAAGATGGGTTCATATCAGGGTGTCCCTTGGTATCAGGGAAGTCAGAGAGTTCTAGAAGAAGATTCCTCCCACCATAGGTCCACTGCTAATATCTTTAAGTACAGAACAAGGCAGAAGATAGGTCCACTGGATGGATCCCAGTTGATAACTCCGTCCCTAACAAGCTATAATTAAAAATTGCACAATTATTACAAATCTGACTATACTTGTCAGAAAGTTGTGTGTGCGTCACTCAGAGAAGCATTGGCCTGTCTGCCATCACAATGCTCATGTTGAGTAACGAGTTTTCGGTCATCTAAGAGCCGAGCAGAACGGATGCACGGTATCACTGACAGCCGATCCTTACACAGGGCATGTGTCGTTATTTTAGAGTATTTGGAGTCCACCTTCCATAAAGTAGAAACCCCTTTTAAGTATTCATTCTGTACAATCTCAGTATTTATAACAGTGCAAAAAGTGTTTGTGTGCATTGGTTTTAGGTTTTGGTGCGTAAAAGTTGGACCGGTCTTGAAGAAGTGACCCGTCTACTCAATAGCAATGAATTTTCAGGTATTTTTTATTCAATTTAGTTGCAATTTTAAAATAAGAGTTTTTCAGACGTTTGTGAACCTCTATAATAAATGTTACAATTTGCTTTCATATGCAGAACAACTCTTGGAGAGGAACTCTTTCTCGGATTCTCATAGGACCATTGTTGTGGTTTTCCTTGGTGGATGCACATTTTCAGAGATCTCCGCGTTGAGGTTTTTAGGAAAAGACATAGGTAAAATATCAGCAGTTCAAAAGATTTCGGCGTTTTCAGACAACGCTCTGCAGTCACGCTGCACATTACTGAAACATCACAGTGTGCAATGCAAACACAACCACAATTCTCCTGTATTTCCAGCTTGAGTTTCTGTAATTTCCAATCACATGCTAATTGGAGTCTCAGCCATTTTTCTCAATAGAACAATGAGAGGAGCGGCTGAGACTCTCCTTGTCTTGTGACATATGATCTCCCTCTCTAACTGGGAATACAGCTGAATCGAGACATAAATGACTGTAGAAATTGTCTAGAGTATGGGGCACATCTTCAGTAGATAAAGTAAAGTTTCTGTTCACATTAGTTTTATTTTCATGCTCATCGAATACCTATATTGGAAGCAGGCTAATCTTTCTAATTTGATTAAAAAAAAATGCTAGCTATACATTCCCAGTTTATGCCACTTTAGGGCTACAGCTCCTGTCACTTTGGGCCATGGTGTAGTGTCTAGGAGTCCCTCTGCCCTTTATCATGCAGTATGTGTATGTAGAATCCCTCTTCTTCATCAACTGTATCCAGTGCTTCCATCACACGGAGTAGATACAGCAGTGGTGGCAGTAGCTGCTCTAGCTGCAGTTTCTTAGGAAATTAGACAATTAATGGACTGGGGAAAGGAGGTAAAATGGGAGAAGTTGTGGGGAGTGGGTTCCTTGACTTTTCTATTAGCACAATAGAAAAAGGTGAATTCAAGTTGTGACTTAAGGCCCTATCACACTGAACGGCCGCTCCAGCGATCCCGACAGCGATAACGACCTGCCGGGATCACTGGAGCGTCGTTACCTGATTGCTGGGGAGCTGTCAAACAGGCAGATCTCCCCAGCGATCAGGGCCATGGGAGCCACCTCCCACATCGCTGAAGGCGATGTCAGCGTCCTCCCTACTTAGCGCTGCCTGTACTATGATAAACAGCGGGTATCCAGGCAGCGCGTGCTGCTTGGATGCCCGGTGTTTATCATAGTTACCAGCGTTCTCCCTGCTTAGAGCTGCCTGTAAACAGGGAGAACGCTAGTAACTATGATAAACACCGGGTATCCAGGCAGCGCACACTGCGTAGATACCCGGTATTTACCATGGTTACCAGCCCTGTGAGGTCACTGATCGCTGGTTTCTCGCGATCACACGCAGCGATGTGTGCTGACCAGCGGGAAACCAGCGATCAAAAAATGACCCGCAGCACTTCGCAGCGATCAGCGACCTCACTGCTAAGTGTCACACAGAACGACATCGCTGGAGAGATCGTTGTTACGTCACAGTTACAACGATCTCTCTGACGATATTGTTACGTGTGACTGGGGCTTTAGAAATAAATAAGCTGTAGGTTTCCATTGAACTGTTGGCATGAGGACCTATGGACCCCCAAGGTTGTAAATTGCAGTTGCTTCCCACAATTTAACCCCTTCGCGACACGGCCAATTTTTGATTTTGCGTTTTTTGCTTCCCTTCTTACTAGAACCACAATCTTTTTAATTTTCTATCCACATAGCAATATGAGGGCTTGTGTTTTGTGGGCAGAGTTGTACTTTGGAATGACACCATTTATTTTACCACATAGTGTACATGGAAATGTGGAAAAAAAAACAAATGCGGAAAAATTAAAAAAAAAAACAAAACACACAATTCTGACATGTTTTGTTTTATGCTGTAAATTTTGTTGTAAAAATGACCTTGCAGTATGATTCTCCTCCTCCGTACTATTACAAAGATACCAAAGATGTAAATTACTGTTTACTGTAGTTAACAGTTCCCTTAGGGGACTATAACATGCGATCGTCTGATCCCTTTATTTACAGCAATGCTATAGCAAAGCTATAGTCTTCATATAGTCAAAATCACAGTCTTTTTCTAAGCCACAGGCAGGGTTTCAAAGGAACGCTGCTATGATGAGCACGTAGGTCTTCATCCGACTCCCTGCTCTCATATCATTTACCCAGCGACCCACAATCACATCACAGACATGTCAGTGGGCGCTTAAAATGGTGTGCCCCCATGCTGGTCCATGTTAAATCCCGCTGTCAGAGTTGACAGTGGGATTTAACAGGTTCACTCCAATCCACCTGCCATTGTTAGAAGCAGGTCCTGGCTGTAAGGCACAGTCTTTACCTGCTAGGTATGGGGCCTATATATCCGCTTTTGATTTGCGCCATACAGGTAGAGCCGATGTCATAAAGGGTTAAACGGAAGAATTACATATTTTGCTATTTTTCTCATTGATTTCGAAGGGAAAACATATTGAGAAAACTGTATTTTCTGGTCATCATAATGGGAGACCCAGACAATGGGGTTTAGGGCACTGCCCTCCGGAGGTCACACTAGGTACTACAAGTTTGTAGACACCGCCTCCTCCGCTTATAAACCCCTACCGCAGGGAACATCCTCAGTTTTAAACTTAGTGTGCTCGGAGGATCACGCTTTGCTTGCACTTCACTGCATTCTCACTACTTACGTGATGGCGTCTGAAGACAAGGTAATACGGTCCTATCGGGACCGGTGACAGCCTCCCCGCTCACCCTTAGTGGCACACGCTGGTGGAGGTACCGGAGGGCCTAGAGCCTGGACACTTCGTGTTCTCCCGGTACGCTGTTACGCTCCTCTCCATCCCTCTCTGGGGGGCTCTGGAGAGTGGGAGATGGGAGCCTTGCACAGCTCCGCTCCGTCCGAGGCCTCCCTAAATGGTGCTTACAGACCGGACTGGAGCCAGCCCAGTCCGAGGCCTCCCTAAATGGTGCTTACACTCCGGACTGGTGCTGAGCGGCCCAGTCTGAGGCCTCCCTAAATGGTGCTTACAGACCAGACTGGTGCTGCACCCCCGTCCGAGGCCTCCCTAAATGGTGCTTACAGACCGGACCGGCACTGAGGCACTCTGTGTCTCCTGCGTGCCTGGGGGTAGTGTCTGGCACTATATGTGTTTCAGGACACTCAGACCGCGCGTTACCCTCGGGTCCGCGGTTCTGCGGGTGTACCCTGTGCTGGGGTCACCCTGGCTGACCGCCCTGTGTGTCACAGGGGCTGAGGCCGTAGGCTGCGGATGTTTGTTCCCTCATGCTGTGGATGGTGTATATGCAGTGTGTGTATAATGTTTTTACACTCTTTCCCGCGCTGCGGGCTCCGGCTCCCTCATGCTGTGGATGCCTGGAGGATGGGAAGCAGCCCGTGCGGTGACGTCATCGCTGGGCGTGTGTGTGTGTTTCCCGCGTCTCTTCGGCGCCGCCCACAGTTTCACTGTCGGCGGCCATCTTTACCCTCACTTCCCGGTTGGGATTCTTATGCAGCGTGCGTCTGCACTCCAGAGGGGAGACCGGAAACCGTCGCGGAGGTCACACACACACCGCTTCCTCATACCGCTTTACTGCGGTCGGTAAGCCACCGGGATTCCCGGTTTTTTTGTTGTCGGCAATTTGGCTTATTTTCCCCTACTGTGGCGATGTCCTCAGCCGGGAAGCGTGCTGCTAAGGCGGCAGTAACCACCATTACCTGTGCTACATGCAATGGTACACTGGTGGAGGGGTCCTGCAATAACTGCGGACGCCCAGAGGCCCGGGCTGGCACTGCTGAGTCAGCAGCTCCGGTGCTATACCCTGAGGTTCAGGTGATCTCAGGGCCATGGGAGACTCAGAATAAGATCAATGAATCTCTGCTGTCTCAGCTGTCCTCCATGTCGCAATCCCTGGAGGCACTTAATAGGAGACTGGATAGCCCAGCTACTCCATCCAGTTACCCCCGGGTGTCCCCCTCTTCTGCTGCGAGACCCCTTAAGCGGGCTCGTCGTGAGGATTCACCCGAGCTCCACACTCTCTCTGAGGAGGAGCGTTCCTCTGATGGTGAGGAAGATGATGGGGGTTCAAATTTCGGGTCTGTGTCTGTATCTGAACCACCAGACGGGGTGGAGGATCTGGTGTCCTCTATCAACGAGACTTTACGTCTCGTGACACCCCCTGAGGAGGTGACGGTGCACCCGAAGGAGGTCTATCAATGGCTGCGGCCGGAGGCTAGACCAAGTGGCTCCTTCATGGACCACACTAATTTTGGAAGGGTGGTTAGAGCTCCCAGGTTACATCCTGGGCGGCGTTATGTCCGTAAAATCAAGGACAATCGCTTCCCCTTCCCCAGGAGGTGCTACAGGAGTGGTCGCAGTCCCCGAAGGTGGACGCTTCCATGACCAGGATTGCTGCACGCTCCCTTTTCTCTGCCTCTGATAGCTCCTCACTGAAGGATGCTACTGATAGACAGGTCGAGCAGCTCGCCAAGTCTTCCTATGAGGCTGTGGGGTCTTCATTTGCCCCTAATTTTGCCACGGTCTGGACCTTACAAGCGATTACTACCTGCTTGGATGGTATCTCTGACATGGCAAGATCCAGTCCAGAGGTCCTAGCACTTACCGAAAGGGCAAGGGCCTATGCGGACTACGCCAGGACGGCGACTCTGGAAACTGCCACTCGCTCAGCTGTGGCTTCGGCCAATGCTATAGCGATCCGCAGGTTGTTGTGGCTGCGTCTTTGGGACTCAGATGCCACATCCAAGAAGGTTTTGCAGAATCTTCCATTTGCTGGTGACAGGCTTTTTGGCACCGAACTGGACAAGCTAATTAAGGATTCTGCTGAGTCTAAGATACCGCAGAATAAGCCTAAGCCACGGTATACCGTTAAAAGGAACCCAAAACAGTGGTCCTTTCGTTCCAGCTCACAGTCATCAGCTCCGTCCGCTCGCACGGACCGAGGGGGAAATCCCGCTTCCCAGTGGCGCTCTAAGAGTCGTCCAAAGAAGCCGGCGGGAGCGGCAGCTGCCACCCCCAAACCCGCCTCTACATGACTCGCTCTTTCATCCTGCCTCCCCACAGGTGGGGGGCCGCTTGTCTCGCTTTCAGGACAAGTGGCTGCTTCACGTTCAAGATCAGTGGGTTCGAGACGTGATCTCGCGAGGGTACAGGATAGAGCTGACGTCAAAACCGATATCCCGATTCCATCGGTCGGTCCCGTCACCAGAAAAAGCTCAGGCTTTTTACCAGGTGTTGGAGGGTCTCCGCAGAGACGGAGTGGTAATCCCGGTGCCTTCCGGAGAGAGGTTCAGGGGTTTTTACTCCAACCTCTTTATCGTCCCAAAGAAGGACGGATCCTTCCGCCCAGTACTGGACCTGAAGTTGTTCAACCGTCACGTGTTGGTTCGGAAGTTCCGTATGGAATCACTGCGCTCCGTGATCGCAGCTGTGTCACAGGGGGACTTCCTAGCGTCCATAGATATCAGAGACGCTTACCTTCACGTACCCATTGCACCGGCTCATCAGCGCTGGTTGCGATTCGCAGTGGGGGAAGAACACTTCCAATTTGTGGCACTGCCATTCGGGCTAGCCTCGGCACCGCGGGTGTTCACAAAAGTGATGGCTTCCATGATGGCTCTCCTGCACATGCAGGGACATGCCGTCATTCCCTATTTAGACGACCTGCTGGTCAGGGCGCCATCAGAACACCTCTGTCAAGAGAGCCTGGATGTGACCATGCGGTCTCTGGAACAGTTCGGTTGGCTCCTCAATATTCAGAAGTCAACGCTAGTTCCGACCCAGTCTTTGACATATCTGGGCATGGACTTCAACACAGCCTCAGCCCTGGTGTCTCTGCCACGAGTCAAACAGATGGCGATCCAATCAGGAGTACAAGCAGTCCTCCTGTCACCACACTCATCCCTACGGGTATTGATGAGACTGGTGGGACGCATGGTAGCGGCGATAGAGGCGGTGCCGTTCGCACAGTTTCGCCTCCGTCCTCTCCAGCTGGAGATTCTTCACAGATGGGACAAGAGGACGATTTCGCTGAATCGGCTGGTGACACTGTCACAACCGGCCAGGGACTCCCTACAGTGGTGGCTCCAGCCACGTCACCTGTCACGAGGCCGGTCCTTCCTAAAACCGTCATGGTTAGTGGTGACCACAGACGCCAGTCTGAAGGGCTGGGGTGCGGTGTTCTTACACCACAGGGCTCAAGGCCTCTGGACTCAGTCGGAGTCGGCATTGCAGATCAACGTGCTGGAGATCAAGGCGGTCTATCTGGCGCTCCTGGCGTTTCAGAAATTCCTGTCAGGACATCCCATTCGGGTGCAGTCCGACAATGCGACGGCCGTCGCCTACATAAATCATCAGGGAGGGACCAGAAGTGCTCAGGCCCTCGCCGAAGTCCACCGCATTCTAGCCTGGGTGGAGGAAAACGGCTGCCTGATCTCCGCAGTTCACATCCCAGGGGTCGAGAACTGGGAGGCCGACTACCTGAGCCGACAGGGCATGGACGCCGGAGAGTGGTCTCTTCATCCAGACGTCTTCCGGGACATCTGCGGCAGATGGGGCACTCCGGACGTGGATCTGATGGCCTCACGGCTGAATCATCAGGTGCCCCAATACATGGCAAGATCGTGGGATCCTCAGTCTCTGGGGGCGGATGCCCTGATCCTGAGTTGGTCCAGCTTCCAGCGGCCATATGTGTTCCCGCCTCTGGCTCTGATTCCCAGGGTCCTGTGGAAAATCAGGATGGAATGCAGAGTAGCCATTCTAGTGGCTCCAGATTGGCCCAGGAGGTCCTGGTACCCGGACCTGTGGCAACTGTCAGGCGGACACCGGTGGGCTCTTCCAGAACGCGCAGATCTACTCGCGCAAGGCCCATTCTTCCACCTCAATTCCAGGGCCCTCAGATTGACTGCATGGCTCTTGAGGCCTGGCTGCTGACGTCCAGAGGATTCTCTCCTACAGTGGTTTCCACTATGAATAGGGCTAGGAAACCTGTCTCCAGGAAAATATACCACAGAACGTGGAAAATCTTTTTCTCCTGGTGTGCCTCTGGTGGACGTTCACCGTGGCCATTGTCCATCCCGACATTGTTGGCTTTCCTACAGTCGGGGTTGGAGTTGGGATTATCCCTTGGCTCTCTGAAAGGTCAAGTATCAGCACTTTCAGTGCTGTTTGACAGGCGCTTGGCGCTCCTGCCGAAGGTCCGCCAATTTCTGCAGGGGTAGCTCGGGTGGTTCCGCCTTACAGGCGACCTCTGGACCCTTGGGACCTCAACATGGTCCTGACGGCTCTGCAGAAACCGCCGTTTGAGCCACTGAGAGACATCTCTCTCTCTCGTCTGTCCCAGAAAGTGGTCTTTCTGGTGGCAATTACATCCCTGAGAAGGGTCTCAGAATTGGCTGCACTTTCGTGCAAGTCACCCTTTCTGGTGGTTCACCAAGACAAGGTGGTGTTGCGCCCACGGCCAGAATTCTTGCCGAAGGTGGTTTCAACGTTTCACCTAAACCAGGAGATTGTTCTTCCATCATTTTGCCCCGCTCCCGTTCATCAGGTTGAGCGCGACCTCCATACTCTGGATCTCGTGAGAGCTGTACGCATTTATGTGTCCAGGACCGCTTCCTTTAGGAATTCGGATTCCTTATTTGTTCTCACGACGGGTCGCTGTAAGGGGGCCGCGGCTTCAAAGTCGACCTTGGCCAGATGGATTAAAACTCCCATTCAGGAGGCTTACCGATCCTCTGGTTTGCCTCTCCCGGTGGGATTAAAGGCTCACTCTACCAGAGCTGTAGGTGCCTCCTGGGCCTTGCGACATCGAGCGTCTGCTCTACAGGTGTGTCAGGCGGCCACTTGGTCCAGCCTGCACACTTTCTCTAAGCACTATATGGTGCATGCCCATGCCTCTGCGGATGCAAGTTTGGGCAGGCGGGTTCTCCAGGCGGCGGTTGCCCACCTTTAAAGGGAACCATGTGTTATCCGTCTTGTTGAGGAACTCTTCCCGCCCTGGGGTATTGCTTTAGGACATCCCCATTGTCTGGGTCTCCCATTATGATGACCAGAAAAAAGAGAATTTTGTTTACGTACCGTAAATTCTTTTTTCTTTAATCATCAATGGGAGACCCAGCACCCACCCAGTTGTTCCTTTGCATGTTTTGCATTTGCTCTGTTCTCTGTTGAGACAGTGTTTGCCGGGTTGTTGAACCGTTTTGTGTACGGCATTCTTCCCGATGTTTCGGGTGTGGTTTATTTCCTCCTCGCAGCTTGTAGACCAAACTGAGGATGTTCCCTGCGGTAGGGGTTTATAAGCGGAGGAGGCGGTGTCTACAAACTTGTAGTACCTAGTGTGACCTCCGGAGGGCAGTGCCCTAAACCCCATTGTCTGGGTCTCCCATTGATGATTAAAGAAAAAAGAATTTACGGTACGTAAACAAAATTCTCTTTGTCCAAGGTAGTCAGTGTTTAGCATTTACATGCCAGCCTATTTCTTCGATTTCAGTAGGTAACATATGCTAGGAATATGTCCAAGGACCATGTGATAGAAGTTTTGTGTTTTTATTTTCAGGTTGCAAATTTGTCTTTCTGACCACAGCAATTCTAAACGGGGCACGACTACTGGAATCAATGACCGAAACCAAATCCTGAGCCATTGGAGTCACCATTCCTTACTAGACCCCATGATGGTGTGAATTGTCAGACCATGGGAATTATTTTATAAACTACACACAGGAACTTTGTTTTAGTATAAAACATGAGGATTCTGTCCAAATGATCATTCCTCTGGAAACTGAAGTGAAGATGTATAGAAATCCTTCTATAGACTATTGGGGAGTTGACCGTCCTGGTCGCACTCTCATATAATCACATAAGGAAACTCATCTGTCTGATCCTTACAAAAATGGCCTCCAAAATGGTTTGAGCCGGATTTTGCGGACTATGGTAATTCGTGTAAATATACCCTTGTTATAAGGTCTTTATTTGTCCTGCACTGCCCAATGTTTGCTCTCATGTGCCATTTTATGACTCAGGTAATTACCGAAAATGACAGTACATTATACAACTCTGTATCTATATCATCTGAATGTTTTAAAAACACTTCCATTATTCCATTTGCCAAAAAAAATCTGATGTTGACCTACAAAAATAACATTGCCATTAAAGTAAGAGGTAGAAATGGGGCAAGCTTAGTATATATAAAAGGAAAAGGAATGTATAACCCCAATTCCAAAATAGTTGGGACGCTGTGTAAAATGTAAAGAAGACAAGAATGTAGTGATTTGGAAATATTTTATAGTCATATTTTATTATTCTTTATAATAGAACACAGATCAGAAAGTGAAGGTTAGATATTTTTCTATTTCATTTGAAAGAAATAACTTATTTAGAAATTGTTGGCAGCAACAAAAATGGGTTGGGACAGACCCATGTCTAGCATTGTGTAGCATCCCCTCTTCTATTTGTAACTGTCTGGGAGTGCGAGACCTGGAGTTTTGGAAGAGGAATGTTGTTACATTCTTGTCTGATGTAGGAATCAAGTAAGGCTGGTTTCACACTTGTGTTCAGGTGTGATCAGTCTAAAAACGCGTCTGACCACATCCGAATGCGTTGTTTGTGCAACCGCAGTAGTATTACGCCTAATTTGAGAGTCAAATCAGGCTGCATCCGTTTTTTTTGCGAGATCCGTCGAAAAGTTGAAACTTTACATAGGGCATGTCTAATGGGAGGGTGGGGGGGGGGGTATGGGCCATGCTCAGTGTGAAAATTGGTCCAGCCTGGCCGGATCAGGCCCCATTCTATTTTTGTCCGCAGTGCACTGCATCCGGTGACATCAGGGTTTAACGAGCCGTAAAATTGCAACTTTGTTCATCCAGGGAGAAGGTCAAAAGGACGCTTTTGTTAGGATCCAGCGGAAACCTTATGCCACTGCATGTGCCTGCATACCCATTCTAAGTCTATGGAGACAGGCCTGATCAGGTAGCATCAGGTTTTGGCCAGATTAGGTTGCTGGACATAAAAATGCAAGTGTGAAACCACCCTAATCTTGGGTCATTGCCAGATTTTTAGTGTAATAATAGGCCAAATGTTTTCTATAGACGAAAGGACTGGGCTGCAGGCAGTTAATTCATCACCCAAACTTTTCTGTGAAGCCATGATGTTGTGATGGTTGCAGTATGTGGTTTAGTATTGTCTTGCTTAAATATGCAAGGCCTTCCCTAAAATAGACATTGTCTGGATTGGAGCATATATTGTTCTAACACCTGTATATCAGTATTCCCCAACTCCAGTCCTCAGGAGCCACCAACAGTGAATGTTTTCAGGATTTTCTTAGCATGGCACACGTGTTAGAATCATCACCTGTTCAGGTGATTCAATTATCACCTGTGCAATTCTAAAGTAATCCTGAAAACACGCACTGTTTGTGGCTCCTGAGGACTGGAGTTGGGGAACACTGTTCTATATAATGCTCAGCAATGATAGTGCATTTCAAGATATGTAAACTGCCCATATCTTAGGTTAGTAATCCCACCCCAGGCCATCAGTGATGCCGCATTTGAACTGTGCGCTGATAAGCTGGAAGGTCCCTTTCTGTTGAGTCCTCCAAATATGGCATTTGTGGTTTCCATAAATAATTTCACATTTTGATTCATCTGACCACAAAACAATTTTGCCTCCGCAATATTCCTGAGCCAATGCAGTGATTTGCACATATGACTTAATTGAAAGTTGACCCTCAAGCTGTTTTTCCTCAGTACCACTTACTTTTCCAGCCTTTTTTACCCATCACAACTTTTTTGAGATGTGTTGCTGTCATCAGTTATTAAATGAGTTAATTTGTTACAACGGAAATGTCTAAATGCCTAACTTTCATATTCTGATCTGTGAAGTCATGTTCTGTTGTGAATAAAATATGGCTGTGAAATTTCCAAACCATTGTACAGGGTGGGCCATTTATATGGATACACCTAAATAAAATGGGAGTGATTGGTGATATCAACTTCCTGTTTGTGGCATATTAGTATATAGGAGGGGGAAAGCTTTTCCAGATGGGTGGTGACATTGGCGGCCATTTTGAAGTCGGCCATTTAGGTGTATCCATATAAATGGCCCACCCTGTATTCTTTACATTGTACACAGTGTTCCAACTTTTTTGAAATTCAGGTTGTATTTAAAACATATCAAACTGAAGATTGTACTAAATGACCATGCTGCATATGAGAAGAATATAAGTTAATAGATGACACTGTGTATACCATGGATCTACACATTTTATTGTTCTCATGCCTACATACCAAGGTTGCCAGCCATTTCCACACTCACCAACCATCTTTATTGAAGATAGAGGATTCTGCAACAATGCCAGTGATTAATAGGTTTACATAGATATGTCTTCGTTGTTCCATGTGGTTGTGCCAGTAAGGACTGTTTATATGTTGGATTTAGGTGCGATAAATGGTTTCATAAATTATCCATAGGTTGAGGCTCACAGTAACAAACAATGCTTCTGGGGAATATATGAAAGTGTATGCTGCAAGCCTAAGCTAAATCCAAAAATAAAAGTAGACTCAAATACCAATAAACAAACCTTTTATTAATAAGAATCGCATAATCAAAACTTATTCATGTAAATGAAAAAGGGTATGTTGAAACATACTCCGCAAACAGTATGCCAAGCCCTGTAGATGTGTCTGGAGCATTCCTGACATGTCTGCCCAGAGTAAAGCAAAAACACTGACTGATTTATCAAGACGTTTGATAGTTTTCTAACATAATGCTTTTTGTAATGTTGCAAAAAAGGGACTTTTCGTTTTTAGTCCTGTTCAGATCAGCTCTGCTAAAGTGGGCTGAGCTGGGTTGCAGCACGGTAAGGCAAGCCCTATCAACGTCATCAAGATTTAGATAAGTGGCATATTGTATGAATTGTATGCCAACCCATATATATCTGTCAGAAGCACACGCCAATTGTCAGATAGTCCACATTCAGTAGGTAGTAAACTTCTCAATGCATGTGCCGATTTTTATTCCATTGCACCTTTGATTGACGTGAATAAACTACATTCTTACTGAATCAGGGTCTATATGAACATAGCCTTATGTAAATGCTGACTTCCATTTGTTCTTTATATACAAGCTTTAGCTAGATTTACACCATAATACATGTACAGGATGGGCCATTTATATGGATTCACCTAAATAAAGTTGGATCCAAAATCGCCGACTTCAAAATGGCCGTCATGGTCACCACCCATCTGGAAAAGTTTTTCCCCTCCCATATACTAATGTGCCACAAACAGGAAGTTAATATCACCAACCATTCCCATTTTATTTAGGTGTATTCATATAAATGACCCACCCTGTATAAGGCTAAAATACACATGTTGTCATAGTTTTTGAACTGAAACAAGAGAAAAAAAAAAAGAATAAGTCTTAAGGAGGACTTCTCTCCTAAAATGAAAATGTTAGTAAATATTTGTCTTAAAATGAAGGAGCATCGGTTTTTTGAGCTTTGTTTTTTTTCAATTATTTACCCTTAATTTGTGTGGATAAATTGACATCTTGGTATTACCAGTTCTGGGTGTGTTCCTACACTAACACTGTCCAATCAAGGATGACAGAAAAGACCCCCCTCCCAATGAAATATTTCTCCCACAAAAGTATTGCAGTGACACATGTTTTGTTATATACAAGTTTATTTCCTTTGTGTGTATTGGAACAAAACAAAAAAAAATTTAAAGAAAAGGGCAGATTGAAAAATATTTCACATAAAACTTCAAAAAATGCGCCGGAGAGAGTTCTTGACACCCTCAACTTAATATTTGGTTGCACACCCTTATATATAAATAACTGCAATAATTTGCTTCCTACAACCATCAACAAGCTTCTTATACCTCTCACCTGGAATTTTGGACTTTTCTTTTGCAAACTGCTCCAGGTCTCTCATATTTGAAGGCTAACTTCACAAAGCACTCACTGATCTCAGGGAGACCAGTCAAGGAAAACACTGTGGGCAGCTGGCTAAAGCGCTCAAACACAGTGAACTCCATGGTGCATTGCCTCTCATCAATGTGGAGTAGGATTCTGGCTAGGTGGGAGCGATGCCTGGTAGGCCAATATCCCAAAGCTCTCACTGATCTCAGGGAGACCAGTCGAGGAAAACACTGCAGGCAGCTGGCTAAAGCGCTTAACACAGTGAAATCCATGGTGCATTGCCCCCTGGGAATTTGAATATGCAAATGGAGTCCATGGAGCCTCGTTTAAGAGTCTTTACGTCGACTGGTCTCCCTGAGATCAGTGAGTGCTTTGGTAATATTGGTGATACCAGGCATTGCTCCCACCTTGCCAGAATCCTACTCCATACTGATGAGGGGCAATACCCCAAAACAGCTGTCTGTAGATGGATACCTGGCTTTGGTAATTCCCTTGTCTTATTCTTAAAGGGAACCTGTAACCAGGTTTTTGCAACCTAATCTGAGAATAGCATAATATAGGACCCAAGATCCTGATTCTAGCGATGTGTCACTTACTGAGCTACTCAGTGTAGTTTTGATAATCTCCAGCTGTTTAAACAGTGATTTTATCATTAGCAGTCCTCTTGGCCTGCTGCCAAGTGGACTGGTATATTCACAGACTGCTAAATCTGCAACAGAGAAAACAGTAATTTTATCAAAATTACAGCAAGCAGCTCAGTAAATGACACATCACTGAAATCAGGGTCTCTGTCTCTACATTATGCTGCTCTCAGATGGGATGGCAAAAACCAGGTGACAGTGTCCCTTTAAGCTCATAACTGAGTGGGATAGTGACTGAAGGGCCACTTAATATGGTGCTTTTGGTGGTCTCGGCAAGGAGTCCACCCCAAGGCTAGGTCCTTCCCTGGAGGGATATCTTGGCTAGTCCTGTGTTTGAGACTCTTACACGAGGCTCCACGGACTCCATTTATATATTCATATTTGAAGGCATCTTCTTCCAACAGCAATTTTAAGATCTCTCCACAGGTGTTCAATGGGTTTTTGATCTTGATTCATTACTGCCATTTCAGAACACTCCAGCTTTTTGTTTTCATCCATTTCTGGAGGCTTCTTGAAGTATGTTTGGGGTCATTGTCCTGCTGGAAGACACAGGCTATAGGAAGCAAACCCAGCTTTCTGTCACTGGGCACTACACTGCAACCCAAAATTCTTTGGTAACCTTCAGATTTCATGATGCCTTGCACACAGTCAAGGCACCCAGTGCCAGAGGCACAAAACAACCCAAAACATCTTGAACCTCCACCATACTTAACTGTAAGTGCTGTGTTCTTTTCACTGTAGGCCTCATTCCATTTTCGGTAAACAGTAGAATGATGTGCTTTACCAAAAAGCTCTATCTTGGTCTCATTTGTTTACAATACACTTTACCAGCAGGACTTTGGCTTACACACATACATTTTGACAAACTGCAGTTCTAGCTTTTTTATATCTGAGTCTGTAGTGGGGTCCTTCTGGGTCTCCTGCCACCCTGAGCCTGCAGGACAGCTTGAATTTCTTTAGATCTTGGTTGGGGGTGTTCCATCCAGACTATACTGCATGGCAACCTTTCAATGATTTTTCTCTGCTGTCCATATCCAAGGCTATTAGCTAGTGCCATGGGTTGCAAACATCCTGAATATGTTGCACATCGTAGACATAGGAACATCAAAATTTCTGGAGATGGACTTGTAACCGAGAGATTGTTATTATTCAACAATTTTGTTGTCCTGAGACCGTTGTCTTCTCCTCTTTCTGCTCTCCAGGTTTAGTGTGGCACACAGACACACAATGCAAAAATTGAGTCAACTTTTCCCCTTTTTAATCAGGTATCAGGTGTGATTTTCATATTGCCCACATCTGTTACTTGCCCTTAGTGCATCTGAAAGAGCATCAAATGCTTGAAACAAATTTGTTTACCCACAAATTTGGAAAAAGGCTCCAATACTTTTGTCCAGCCCATTTTGGTAGTCTTGTGTGAAGTTTTATGTCCACTTTACCTTTTTTCTGTTTTGTTTATTTGTGTTCCAATATAAAGAAACATGTGTAACTGCAAAACGTTTCTGGGAAAAATGCTTCATTTTCTGGAGCAAGTTCAAGAGTGCCAACACTTTCATCTATGACTGCATATCCATGCAGTAAGTTTATAGCCAAAAGTGGAGGCAAACTAAGGAGTTCTAAAATGTAGCTTCCTACCCTATGAGGTGCAAATGCTGCCAAATGTGAGGAGGGCGAGGGTTCTGTAATATGATGATGTAATGATACATGAATGGACAGCTTCTGCTTTTCCCATATTAAAGCACATTTGCAGATTTTTTTTTTATGTCTGTGCTGGAGTGGTGCTTTAAACCCAAGTGTCTTGTCCCCAGTCTTACCCTCGTTATCCAGCACTTTTACCTTTTTTCAGCATCGCTCTGGTTCCGTGGTACCTTCCTGTACCCGTAACTTCAGCTTGGTCTGAAGTCAGAAGTTAAACCACAAGCTTTCAATACAAAGCCATGAGAGGCAGAATGATGCTCCCATAGAGATTTATTGAGTTGTAACTTTTTGAGGCTTATTAATGGCTAAGTCACCATGAAATCAAAATTAAAGGGAACCTCTTATGTACACAAAGAGCAATTAACTTGCACATATATGATTAATCTGCAGGTTAATATCATTTAGAAGCTGTTCGGCCTGCGCACTTAGAGCCCGGCTGCTGGTAAGAAATGAACTTTATTCCTCCCAGCAGCCCCCGTCTTTCAGTTATGGAGGCATGGCTTTAGTTACCACACAGAGTGATGTCACTGCCACAATATTGTACAAAATGCAAATCACACCTGCATCGCTGCTGACATTTGCAATAGGCCGATGAACAACCCAGGGAGCATACAAAGGGCGCCGTAGTGTAATGATAGGGAGGCAGAATGTCGCTCTTTCACATTATGTCACTTACAGCCACAGATGTGTGATAACATGATGAGAGGGAGGATTAGTCTGGGGAAGTTATTGCCCCCCCCCCCCAACCAGTCTCTGACTAATCAGTATGTCAAATGGTGATTCAACAATCAATAGTAGATAGAGTTCAATAAAGATGTAGCATTTTTGGGGGGCTTGGGCGGCTGACAGGTTTCCTTTACATTTTGTTTGTGTATGTTTACAGTGCCCATATACACAGCTAAACACAAAGGGAACACAATATCAAATCAACCTGTCCAGTTATGAACAATGCTGATTGTGAATCAATATCTCCTGCTGTTCCTCCTTGCACAAAGGAGGTGGTAGCGGTCCTCTCTCCACGTCTCTTGGTGTTTTGGCCTGCCTCCTGGTATCTGCTCCATGCTCGGGACACTGTGCTGACAGACACAGCTGCTCTTCTTGCCACAGCTTGCATTGATGTGCCATCCAGGATGAGCTGCACAACCTGAGCTACGTCTGTGGGTTGTAGACACCACCTCATGCTACCTCTAGTGGGAAGAGCAATGACTAAATGCACAAGTGACCAAAACAACAGCCAAAAAGGATGAGAACAGAGAAATGACCTGTGGTCACCACCTGCAGAACCGCTCCTTTATAGGGGCTGTCTTGCTAATTCCCCATCATTTCTACCTGTTTTCTGTGCCATTTGCACAACAGCAGGATAAATTGATTCACAATCCGTGTCGCTTCATAACTGGACAGGTGATTTCACAGAAGTGTGATTGACTTGGAGATATGTTGTTTAATTTGAGCAATTAATTAATCACTTTTGGTGATTGTTATGCAGATAAGTGACTGGCAAGGGCTGTACAAAAATAAATGACAAGGATTAGTGTATTAGTAACGAGGCAATGTGTATAAAAGGTAAAGAATTAAGCTGTACCTCTTTTTTTTTTTTTGTATTTTTTTCCTGTATTGGGCTCAAAAGCAAATTCTGTGAATCCAGCATTAAAGGGGTTACTCAGTAGGCACTATTATTTGGAATACCTGTTAAGAATGGTTTAAAACACTAAAGGACACCATACTTCCCTTTTCAGGTTTTAACACTTTCTAGCTTTCCTGCTGTTCTCTGCTTTCGTTATAATGACCCTAACCTGGTCATGTGACTGCTGTAGCCAATCTCTGGCTGCAGTCGTGTACTCTTATAGCCTGTGATTGGCTGCTGAGGTCACATGTGTCCACTTGGGCTTGATTTAAAGACCAGTGGGACATCTGTAAAGTGACAGAATAGGAGCAGCCGGGGTTGGTAACAGGTCTGTGCTTTCTTTTCTTATTTGACACCTTCCTGATTTATAAAATCATCTTGCCCGGCTGGACACCAGATGTACAATGTCTGCCCTTCGTATTTATTTTTGTCAGATCTATAATGATGATGATGACGGATAAGGCTGCTTTCACATCACGTTTTTTGCACATCCGTGGTGATCCTTGAATTTCAAGGAACAGACAGACACAGATCTGTGCCAACAGATGGCACTGATGCCCTCGGATCCGTGTTTACCGGAGATCCGTCATCAGTTAGCAGAGATAGGGCTATAACTTGCTTGTGAGCATGTGCAGTACAGTAAAATGGATCCGTTTTATGGATCCGATTTTTTGTTTGATTCGTCACCATAGAGCTCCATGTTATTTGAAATGGATAGCAACGGATCCGTTCCTGTCTGCTTTTTTCAAGGCAGGCCAAAATCCGAACAGGTTCTGATTTTAGGGACTGAAAAAATCTGACACAAACGGATCCATCACAAAATTGACACAATCAGATGCCAATAAGGACCAATCCGTGCCCATAGGGATACATGGAGACCAAATCGGATCCATGGCTATCCGTTTTACAATGGATAGCCACAGATTAACAGAAATCGTGATGTGAAAGCAGCCTCATTGTTAAGTATGTGACTTCAAGAAAACAATGAAAATATAATGTATATCAATATACACAATTGCAAATATAAAAAATGTTTCTTAAATGTATATTATTGAATGCATACAATTAAAAACATTCTTAATTTACCATGAGAAGTAGCACTTTTATCCGTAATGTAGCCTTTCTCGTGTATTTCCAGTATTTTAATGTAAATTTGTGTCATCTCCATCTTCTGCACCTCTATGAAGGGGAAGATAAAGTGCTACACAATGTGGCTACGAGGAACGCCGGCTGGATAGACTGCCGGGCAGCGGCTTCTTAGTAGGTCATACCGCCTGATGTGAGGGAAAAGCCATTTTAAAGTAAATGACGAGTAGTTATTATTTACCACAAGACAAAATCGATTTTCAGTTTCTAGTGCATGGATTTGGCAGAAGGAAATGCTTTTACTGAAATACACCTGCTGATCAAAGCCTTTGTAATGTTCTATTAATGTTATACTGCCGTCATAATGTGGAGAATTTAGAGGGGTACTGCTGACTCCGAGAGATGGGGGTGGCAGGGGCGATGCTTTCTTCTTTCCTCTGTTCCCATGTGTGCGCTCTATTACGGTTTTTAGTATTTTGACAGCAAAAGTAACACAGTCTGGAATAATATTTTTGCTGTCAAAAATATCCAAATATGACAGACTTCATAATGGCTTGTCACTTCTCTGTTATTAACAGAAGCCATAACTAATGTGAGCAGAGTCTGTACCGCTCCTAAAGCCCATTCTAAAATTTAAAGTAAACTGTTCAGTTCAGAAAACACTATTGGGACACCCTAGAGGACAGAAAGCGCTACTGATCTCACATGACTTGGTTGTCCTCAGGGTCAGGTGACCGACTTACAGGATGTCTTCACATCTGGTCTGAGCAATGACCATTGAAGGGGCCGGGCTGTAATGGAGGAGGGGCAGATCTGGAAGTACCACCATTCATCACATTCTTTTCAATACGATCTCCTGTTGAAGCTCAAAGTGCGGTGAAACCCACATCCAAGGTATTATGTATCTGCCCCCTCCTCACTGCTGGCCACATTTCACTTGGCAAAAATGTTTTATTTACCTATATAATTGTGTTGTTTCCCCAGATATAATTACTTTTAGCTGTTCAATTTACAAATAATGGGAAATAAGTTTCACATTTGTTAAATGTACTACAGTGTATTGGTACGTTGCTGTCTGCTGGCCAGTATTTGAGCGTCGCTCACTTTTGTGTGTTTCAATCAAGTTAGTTCAAACCGTGCGTCTTCACACAGCAGTTGGTAGGTCATTTGTTCCAAGCATCCATTTAGTCTTGTGTTGCTGTGAGACTAGGATCACATAGACTGGCCTCGTGAAGGCATCAATTTATTCTGACCAGGAGCAAACGATGTCAGCAACTTCAGACAGTTACAGTATTTCACCAACAAGTATCGTACTGTATCCGGGCTTAAAGGGAACCTGTCACCTCCATTAAGCCCCTCAGGCTATCACTACCTGTCCCTGCACCTTCCTATTACTACTCTTAACTATCCCTCTCTCTCCTAAATGTGCCCTGTGACTGTGTAATAAAACGTGGTTATCACTCACTCATTAGTATGTTAATGATCCGGGGGCTACCGTTGCTAGCCCCCCTGGGTGTCCTCTCTGTGTCCCTTTGCCGCCTCCTTTCTTGTTTATCACTCCACGATGGGTGTGATATTGATATCTAAATGTGTGCCCCCCAGCCAGGCTCGCTCTGCTCCGCAGAGTGCTGGGTGTGACGCCAGAGGGAGCCTGGCTGGGGGTGCACATTTGGATATCAATATCACACCCATCTGGGCGTGATAAACAAGAAAGGAGGCGGCAAAGGGACACAGAGAGGACATCCAGGGGGGACAAGCAATGGTAGCCCCCGGATCATTAACATACTAATGAGTGAGTGATAACATTTTATTCCACAGTCACAGGGCACATTTATGACAGAAATGGATAGTTAGAGTAGTAATAGGAAGGTGCAAGGACAGGTAGAGATGGCCTGGGGGCTTTATGGAAGTGACAGGTTCACTTTAAAAAAAAACACGTTTTGATTTGTACCATCGCTGTGGTTTTACATTCGAGTCTACGGAAGCTGAACCTGCGCAGGTCCTTTCTGCTCCTCATTTGGATACAAAGGTAGGAAGAGCTCACAGCTCTCATCAGTCAGCCATAACTCTATTTGCCTCATGTGGAGACAGTATAATACCTGTGTATTCTACACTGCTATCACCTATGGCACAGTTTTCTTTTGTTGCACCACTGACGTGATGCTTTAAATTTAAGTCCCCAGCACGCTGAATTATACTCATCTTCCAGCAGCTTCAACTTTGTCCAGTATTGCTCCCGTAGGTTGATTTGTGACCTGCCGGAAGCTCCAGTGTTTCATGGAGCGCACCACAAGTCAATACTCAATACATTGCTATGAGAGTCTGGTTCTGGCACCCATAGAGGTGCATTGAGCGTTCGTGACATAACTTCTGGTCAGTGAGAAGTTGCAGGTACAAGCAGGGCTGTGGAGTCGGTAAGCCAAACTTCTGACTCTTCAATTTCCCTGAATCCAATTCCACCAAAATGGAGACTGATTCCAACTCTATAACCATGGCTGTGAAGTCAGTAAGCCACATATCTGACTAACTGATTCCAACTCCTCAATTTCCCTGAATCCGACTCCACAGCCCTGGGCACGTTGGCACCATGGGACCGAAGCGTCATCGGTAAGATTTCAAGACACTGGAAGAGGAGAATAATACTGGGGGCAAGGGTGAAGCACCACTCCAGCACTTTAAATTTATGTCCATTACATAAGAGTCTTAAATGGAACCTGTCACCAGGTTTTTGCAACCTAATCTGAGAATAGCATAATATAGGACCCGAGATCCTGATTCCAGCGATGTGTGACTTACTGAGCTGCTCAGTGTAGTTTTGATAAAATCACTGTTTGATCAGCTGGAGATTATCATTAGCAGTCTACTTGGCCTGCTGCCAGGTAGTCTGGCATATTCACAGACTGCTAAATCTGTAACAGAGAAAACACTAATTTTATTAAAATGACCGAAAGGAGCTCAGTAAATGACACATCTCTAGAATCAGGGTCTCTATTTCTACATAATGCTGCTCTCAGATGGGATGTCAAAAAACTTGTGACAGGTTCCCTTTAATTATAGGGGTAGTCCAGTATTTTTATATTAACGACTAGGGATGAGCGAGTATGCTCTGCGCTACTCGTTACTCGCACGAGTATCCCGGTACTCGGGATGCTCGGCGAGCACCGAGTACCGCCGAGATGCTCAGACTCCTCGCTAATAATAAGCGATCTGACACAAATACACTGCTTCCTTCAGTGCACACAGTGAGCTGGCACCTCACAGAGAGCAGATTGATGTTAGGATCCCTCTGGGGCCACAGCAAGGTGTTGTATGCTGCGGTGATTTGAAAAAGTCCACCCTCCCGCCCTTTTCCAGAAATACTCGTTTTATAACCGGAAGTCTGTGGGCGGAGCCTGCCACTAATTGACTTACATTGGGCTCGGTGCTCTGGCCGAGTACACGAGTATCTTGGGATGCTCGGCCAGAGCATTGAGCACCCGAGCATTTTAGTGTTCGCTCATCTCTATTAACGACCTGTCCTCAAGATAGGTCATCAATACCAAATTGGTAGGGTTGCAATACTTGGCATAGCTGTTCCCTCTGCCAGCAGTGGTTGGATGCAATCAGTTGTAGAACGGAGCAGTGCAGCTTCCGTGACTGTATAGTGGCCGCTGTAGATCCCCCCTATTCATTTAAATAGGGGCATATTTGCAGCACCTGGCCACAGCCACTTGTACAGTTACCTGAGTTGTGTTATTCCATAACTGATCACATCTGCCTGTTATCAGCAGAGGGAACTGTAGGGGTGACTGGTGTCGCACTTCCACCAATAAGATATAGATAACTTATCCTACTAATAGGCCATTAAAGAGGCCCTGTCACCCCCCATGGTGCTATGCTAACTGAATTCAGCACTGAATGCAGCATGTCTGCTGCATTCAGGGAAGGGGTTCACCATGTCTCTAGCCCCCCTGTAAGTTGTAAAAAAGACTTTATAAATGTTATGGATAAGGAGTCCAGAGGGACTTAGGCCGGTTTCACATTTGTGTCTAAGAACACCGCATAGGCTGCATATTTCTTTTTTTAAATCCGCAAGTGTATTGCTCACCTATCTTTAACATGGTGTGCGCAGGTGAACGCAGGAACCTGCGTTGGCGTCAGTAGGTCTGCGTATGCTTCCCTGTGTGTGTTTTTTTGTCGCCCGTAAAATGCGCAAGCGTAAAAACATATTGTCTATGGGGATGCGCATTGGTGTGCAATGGCTTGCGCATGGTTGCATTTGATGCGCATGCGTATGACACACAGCACATATCCATTAAGTGATTCTCAGTCCTTCCCAAATCCCAGCTTTATAATAAGGGGTTTGGACATAGGAAGTGCAAGACTCTGGATCTCAAGATACTGGATCTCTAGACGTGGTAAAGTATACAAGCTTTTGCAATGTTTTTATGTCTATTCTTTTTTTTTTTTTTTTTGTAGGTTTTCTTTTCCTTTTTTTTCTGTTTTTAATAGTTATTCTGTCTTGGGTTTTTTTCCTTCATTTTTAATGTTTTTTTTCTGTGTGCTCTATCTCAATCCATCCTGTTTTTTGTTTTGTTTTACATTATGCAGCCTGTACTCTATTGCACTCCATTGTGTACTGTGGGTCTCTCTTTGCAATGTTGGTTTTGCCTTTTGTATCTCAATGCAGCCTGTACTCTGTGTCATGCACTGCATTGTGTACTGTGGGTCTCTCTATGTAATGTTGTCTTTGCTTTTTCTATCTCATTGCAGCGGCTTTTTCGCACTTCCACGATGGGGGTGATGCCAGAAACGACGACAACATCTTCTCCATCTTTCTCTTGTGTGATCTTCTTCACACGCCACAGTGAAGGAAAACGCCATTTTTAATGATAAAACCATGTTACCATAAAGGCTGTCCATGTGAGGATCCATCTTGCATCTGCATACAGCAGACCATTGGCTTGTCTGGAAAATCCAAGTAAACACTCCTGGAAATATTAAACGCATTTGCAATAAAAACACAAACACATATACAAACGCATGCATGCACTGCATTTTTTTTATGTCTTGCATACGCTCATGCGGATAAAAACCGCTGCGCATGCGTTTTGGCATGAATTTCCGCATGCGCAACATTCAAAAATGCAAATGTAACAGTAGCCTTACTCAGTAATGAGTCATCGCTGCTGCTGGTGTCCTCCCCACCTCCAGCCCTCTCTTGTTCAGCCTCCTTTGTGTCTCCTCTCCACAGAGCGAACAATGGGCGGGAGCGGTCCCAGCAGTTAAAACGCCTTCTGCCGGTGACGTCAGTGCCGGAGCCCACCCTACTGTACATACATAATCTGGAGCAGGGTGGGCTCCGGCCCTGACGTCATCGGAATGTATTTTTTTAATGTAAATATCTGTCCCCTTTCTTTTAATCTTTCATTTTGGGCCTGCAATATCAAATATTATGTCTGTGCCCAGGTCCGGACTGGCAAGCAGGAGCATCGGGAGTTCTCCCGATGGGCCGTTGATTGTGGAGTGGGCGGGGCCTAGTGTCAGACTGGGCCATGGAGCAAGGAGTTTGTCCTTTATGGTCCATTCAGGGCCGCCAGGTACACTGGTAACTTTGCATATTGAAATCACCAGCAGCCACATTATAATCTGTACAAGGCTACAAGCCTCCAGACTGTGATGTGGCTGCTGGTGATTGAAGTGCTGCACCGCTAGCACCGTAGCCGCTGAGCAGGGATTATGTAGGGCCGAAGTCCCCGACCATGATCGCTGCTGGCCGGCATCCTCTCCTCCTCTCCCCTCCATTAGACAATCTAATCAGCTGTTGGAGGGAGAGGGGAGGGTTCTTGTGAGGGGGGGTCGCGTCGCACCTCCATATGCCTCACACACAGAGAGCTGAATGACCCCGGAGATAGCAGCTCTTGCACATCTGGGGTCATCATTCAGCTTCCTGTGTCAGAGGAGCTGCAGCTGCTTCAGTGTTTGTGGAGTGAGGTGACATCATCTCACCACACACTGCAGGACGTCAACACAGAGTGAGGAGGAGGAGGACGATCCCGGAGCTGAAGGACACAGGAGAAGGAGCAGGTGAGTGCACAGCTCCTGGACCTGAAGATGGGGGAGATGGGGCAGGAGGGCTAATACTGCAGGCTGGAGGGGGGGATGGGGCAGGAGGGCTAATACTGCAGGCTGGAGGGGGGGATGGGGCAGGAGGGCTAATACTGCAGGCTGGAGGGGGATGTGACAGGATATTGCTGCAGGCTGGAGGGGGGATGTGACAGTAAGGATATTGCTGCAGGCTGGAGGGGGGATGGGGCAGGAAGGCTAATGCTGCAGGCTGGAGGGGGGATGGGGCAGGAAGGCTAATGCTGCAGGCTGGAGAGGGGGATGGGGCAGGAAGGCTAATGCTGCAGGCTGGAGGGGGGATGGGGCAGGAAGGCTAATGCTGGAGGGGGGATGGGGCAAGAAGGCTAATGATGCAGGCTGGAGGGGGGATGGGGCAGGAAGGCTAATACTGCAGGCTGGAGGGGGGGATGCGGCAGGAAGGCTAATGCTACAGGCTGGAGGGGGGATGGGGCAGGAAGGCTTATGCTGCAGGCTGGAGGGGGGATGGGGCAGTAAGGCTTATGCTGCAGGCTGGAGGGTGGATGGGGCAGTAAGACTCATGCTGCAGGCTGGAGGGGGGATGGGGCAGTAAGGCTTATGCTGCAGGCTGGAGGGTGGATGGGGCAGTAAGACTTATGCTGCAGTCTGGAGGGGGATGGGGCAGTAAGACTTATGCTGCAGGCTGGAGGGGGATGGGGCAGTAAGACTTATGCTGCAGGCTGGAGGGGGGATGGGGCAGGCAGGCTAATGCTGCATGCTGGAGGGGGGATGGGGCAGGAAGGCTAATACTGCAGGCTGGAGGGGGGGATGCGGCAGGAAGGCTAATGCTACAGGCTGGAGGGGGGATGGGGCAGGAAGGCTTATGCTGCAGGCTGGAGGGGGGATGGGGCAGTAAGGCTTATGCTGCAGGCTGGAGGGTGGATGGGGCAGTAAGACTTATGCTGCAGGCTGGAGGGGGGATGGGGCAGTAAGGCTTATGCTGCAGGCTGGAGGGTGGATGGGGCAGTAAGACTTATGCTGCAGGCTGGAGGGGGGATGGGGCAGTAAGACTTATGCTGCAGGCTGGAGGGGGGATGGGGCAGTAAGACTTATGCTGCAGGCTGGAGGGGGGATGGGGCAGGCAGGCTAATGCTGCATGCTGGAGGGGGATGGGGCAGGCAGGCCAATGCTACAGGCTGGGGGGGATGATTGAGGCTAATGCTACAGGCTGGGGGGGGGGGCGGTGATGGGGAGGCTAATGCTGCAGGCTGGGATGTTGATGTTGAGGGATCATGCTGCAGACTAGGGGGATTATGGGGAGGCTAATGCTACAGGCTGGGGGGGATGATGGGGAGGCCAGTGCTGCAGGCTGGGGGGAATTATGGAGCAGGAGGGCTAATGCTGCAGGCTGGGGGGGATTATGGGGCAGGAGGGCTAATACTGCAGGCTGGATTAGATTATGGGGCAGGAGGGCTAATACTACAGGCTGGGGGGATGATGGGGAGGCTAATCTACAGGCTGGGGGGAATGATAGGGAGGCTAAAGCTGCAGGCTAGTAGGGGGATGATGGGGCAAGAAGGCTAATGCTGCAGGCTGGAGGGAATGGTGCAAGGAGGCTAATGCTACAGAGGGGCAATTGGGCAGGAATGTTTATGCTATTGGCTGGGGATGATGGGGAGGCCGATGCTATTGGCTGGGGATGACGGGGAGGCTGATGCTATTGGCTTGGGAATGATGGGGAGGCCGATGCTATGGGCTGGAGGTGATGGGGAGGCTGATGCTATGGGCTGGGGATGATGGGGAGGCTGATGCTATGGGCTGGGGATGATGGGGAGGCTGATGCTGTAGACTGGGGATGATGGGGAGGCTGATGCTATGGGCTGGGGATGATGGGGAGGCTGATGCTATGGGCTGGGGATGATGGGGAGGCTGATGCTATGGGCTGGGGATGATGGGGAGGCCGATGCTATGGGCTGGGGATGATGGGGAGGCTGATGCTGTAGACAGGGGATGATGGGGAGGCTGATGCTATGGACTGGGGATTATGGGGAGGAAGGGTAATGCTTTAGACTGGGGATAAGGGGTCATATTACTGTAGACAGGGGGGCTATTACTATAAAAAAAAGTTTTTAGAGTACCTTTTATCATATGCTAGGGTTAATGAGGTGGCTATTACTGTAGATTAGGGCAGAGAGGGGCTTTTACTGTAGACATGGGGTTAGGGGGTCTTACAGAGTGAGGGATAATGCAAGGGACAAAATAGATGGAGGACAATGTGCAGGGCTCAGTGTGAAATGGAGCAATGTAAGGGTCTCAGTATGAAGAGTGGGACAGTGTGGGGGTCTCGGCATTAGGCGTGAGGTAGCGTGGTGGTCTCTGTATGGAGGGGAGACAGTGTGAGGGGTTTCATTATTGAGAAGGAGCAGCATTGGGGGTACAGTATAGAAGGAGGCAGTGAGGGCGCAGTATGGCGTTGGGACAACATGAGTGGGACATTGTGAAGAAGGAGCAGCGTGATGTGGGGACAGTGTGGAGATCATAGTTCATAATTGTGGAAGGTGTGGTAGGTATAATTTATAAGGGGCACAGTGTTGAGATTATTAGGGGTCAGTGTGACGGTCATACTACACAAGGGTGGATGGTGTGTTGGTATTATTTTATAGGTGAGGCTAGTGTGGAGGCCATGTACCGTAAAAGGGACAGTGAGGTGAGGAGTAATTCTTTATTTGCAGGGGCACAGCATAGGGCTTATTTAAGACACAGCATGGGTGGTTATTTTTTATTCAGGAGCATTATAATGGCAATGTTATTTTTTTAAGGGCATCATCTCGGGATGTGCTGAAGATCGGAGAAGAGGGAAACCTGCATAGACGAGCTGTGGATGTGAAATCATTATGGAGTCGGGCACGTGACAGAACAGCGATTGGTGAGTATATTATGACAGAGACCTTAAACTACACTAACATTTACACAGATTTAGGGGGCTTTTTTTTAAATATTTGCAGAAACATCTATTTTATTAATATTCAAATGAGGGTGCTTTGTTGCATCGTTTCGCCTCATATTTGTACATTAAAGCATGTCTTTTGTCTTTATTGACAGGACTCCGTTAGTAAGTGAGTGTCTAAAATCGGCTTAGCACAGTATCACTTCTCCTGTCTGTATACTGGTGTAATTCAGTATCTGTATTATTCTGTATATATATACTGCACACTATCACTTCTCCTGTCCTGTATACTGGGTGTAATCCTCATATTGTATTATTCTGTATATATACACTGCACAGTACCACTTCTCCTGTCTGTATACTGGGTGTAATCCAGTATCTGTATTATTCTGTATATATATTTTACTGCACACTATTACTTCTCCTGTCCTGTATACTGGGTGTAATCCTCAGTATCTGTATTATTCTGTATATATACACTTCACAGTACCACTTCTCCTGTCCTGTATACTGGGTGTAATCCTCAGTATCTGTATTATTCTGTATATACACACTGCACAGTACCACTTCTCCTGTCCTGTATACTGGGTGTAATCCTCAGTGTCTGTATTATTCTGTATATATACACTGCACAGTACCACTTCTCCTGTCCTTATACTGGGTGTAATCCTCACGTATCCTTGTATTTATTCCTTTATGATTATTTATACACTGCCATCGTAATCAGTACTCTTAACTTTTCTCCATGTCCTGTATACTGCGGTTGTAGTAATCCTCAGTATCTGTATTATTCTTTATTATTACACTGCACAGTACCACTTCTCCTGTCCTGTTAACTGGGTGTAATCCTCAGTATCTGTATTATTCTGTATATATACACTGCACAGTATCACTTCTCCTGTCCTGTATACTGGGTGTAATCCTCAGTATCAGTATTATTCTGTATATATACACTGCACAGCACCACTTCTCTTGTCCTGTATACAGGGTGTAATCCTCAGTATCTGTATTATTCTGTATATATACACTGCACAGTACCACTTCTCTTGTCCTGTATACAGGGTGTAATCCTCAGTATCTGTATTATTCTGTATATATACACTGCACAGTACCACTTCTCCTGTCCTGTATACTGTGTGTAATCCTCAGTATCTGTATTATTCTGTATATACACACTGCACAGTACCACTTCTCCTGTCCTGTATACTGGGTGTAATCCTCAGTGTCTGTATTATTCTGTATATATACACTGCACAGTACCACTTCTCCTGTCCTGTATACTGGGTGTAATCCTCAGTATCTGTATTATTCTTTATATATACACTGCACAGTACCACTTTCCCAGTCCTGTATACTGGGTGTAATCCTCAGTATCTGTATTATTCTTTATATATACACTGCACAGTACCACTTCTCCTGTCCTGTATACTGGGTGTAATCCTCAGTGTCTGTATTATTCTGTATATACACACTGCACAGTACCACTTCTCCTGTCCTGTATACTGGGTGTAATCCTCAGTATCTGTATTATTCTGTATATATACACTGCACAGTATCACTTTTCCTGTCCTGTATACTGGGTGTAATCCTCAGTATCAGTATTATTCTGTATATATACACTGCACAGCACCACTTCTCTTGTCCTGTATACAGGGTGTAATCCTCAGTATCTGTATTATTCTGTATATATACACTGCACAGTACCACTTCTCCTGTCCTGTATACTGTGTGTAATCCTCAGTGTCTGTATTATTCTGTATATATACACTGCACAGTACCACTTCTCCTGTCAAGTTTACTGGGTGTTATCCTCAGTATCTGTATTATTCTGTATATATACACTGCACAGTACTACTTCTCCTGTGTCCTGTATACTGGCTGTAATCCACAGTATCTGTGTTATTCTGTATATATACACTGCATAGTACCACTCCTCCTGTCCTGTATACCGGGTGTAATCCTCAGTATCTGTATTATTCTGTATATATACATGCACAGTACCACTTCTCCTGTCCTGTATACTGGGTGTAATCCTCAGTGTCTGTATTATTCTGTATATATACACTGCATAGTACCACTCCTCCTGTCCTGTATACTGGGTGTAATCCTCAGTATCTGTATTATTCTGTATATATACTCTGCACAGTACCACTTCTTCTGTCCTGTTGTCAGAGGTGGTATTGGACTTTGATTTTCAGCATTTAATTGTTGTTTAAATTAATTACCCCCAATATGGGAGTCATCACTTCTCTTCTGTACAGGTGACGACTGTCCCATCACTATGGATCTGACCGCTGGGACCCCACAATCCTGAGAAACGTGGCTTTGTAGATCACCATGTAAATGGAGCTGCGGTTGATTATTCCCTCTGCTGCACCATTCACATGTGGCTCTTCAGATAACTCCTGTAACAAAAAGTGATGTGGCCAATGCAACGTAAAAGCAAAACTCACAGATCGGGGCTGATGGGTGATATAGTATGTGGGCTGGTGAGGCTTGTTTTCCAGGGCTGCTTTTTGGTCCCAGTCCGGCCCTGTCTGTGCCCATAATTTGGTTGTGTTTGCAGTTGGGTTTTGTTTGTTTTACCTCCTTTCCCCTTTGTTCTGTTTTATAAAAGTCATAAAAAAAAGTCTTTCAAGGAAATCTGTAACAAGGTTTTTGCCACCTTACCTGAGGGCAGCACAATACACTTGTCAAAAAAAAGAATTTTGTGTACTCACTGTAAATTCCTTTTCTCTTAGCCTCTAATTGGGGGGGACACAGGACGATGGGTTATGCTATTCTGCCACTAGGAGGCAACACTAGGCAAATGAAAGAGAAGCACAGTGGCTCCTCCCAGCAATATATAACCCCCTGACTGGCACAGGTCAGCCAGTTTTGTGCTAAAGCAGTAGGAGGAAAACTAGATAAGCCGATAAGGCAACCAGGAACTTAAACAAGAGAACACCAACCACAACAAGGCCAACGGGCCACAGGAAGGGTGCTGTGTACCCCAATTAGAGGCTAAGAGAAAAGGAATTTACAGTGAGAACTCAATATTCTCCTTATCTCCTTCGCCTCACTGGGGCACACAGGATGATGGGACGTCCCAAAGCAGTCCCATGGTGGGAATAAACATCCACATTCTGAAATGCACAGTCTACAGGTTAGCAGCCACTGCCTGTAGGATGCGTCTACCCAGACTCGCATCTGCCGAGGCCTGAGTATGAACACGATAGTGTTTCGCAAAAGTGTGAAGGCTGGACCAGGTGGCAGCTTTGCAGACCTGCTCAGCGGTAGCCTTTTGCCTAATAACCCAGGAAGCACCCACCGTGCGAGTGGAGTGAGCACACAACCCTGACGGAATGGGCAGATTGCGTAGGGAATAAGCTTCTTGAATGGTAAGCTTAATCCACCTGGCAAGAGTGGCCTTGGTGCTGCCATCCCTTTACGGTGCTGGAAGAACGAAAAGGGAGTCCGACTTCCTGTAAGGTGCTGTCCTGGAGACATAATTCCAGAAAGCACGGACCAGATCCAGGGTGTGCAGAGCCTTTTCAATGCTGTGCACCGGAGCCGGACAGAAGTACGGGAGAGAAATGTCCTCATTCAAATGGAAAGAGGAAACCACCATGGGAAGAAAGGACGGTACCAGACGCAGTACTACCTTATCCTGGTGAAACTTGAGGAAAGGTGCCTTGCAGGAGAGTGCCGCCAGTTCCGATACCCGCCGAATGGAGGTGACCGCTACGAGGAAAACCACCTTCTGAGAAAGCAGGCGGAGCGAAACTTCCCTGAGAGGTTCGAAGGGTGACTTCTGAAGCACCTCCAGGACCAGATTCAGGTCCCAGGCCACCAAGGGCCTCCTTTATGGTGGAACAATCCAAGAGACACCCTGCAAAAAGGTACGAACCTGGGATCTCGTGGCCAAACGGCGCTGAAAAAGCACAGACAGAGCCGAAACTTGTCCCTTGAGATGGCCTAGAGAAAAGGCCCTTATCCAGCCCAGATTGAAGAAAACCTAGGATTGCTGGAAGCGAAAACCGCAGAGGCGGAATGCCTACAGAATCACACCAGGCGAAGAAAGCCTTCCAATTCCTGTGGTAAATTCGGGCGGAGGCAGGTTTTCTCGCGCAGGTCATAGTGCGCGCAACCTCCTCCAAAAATCCCGCCCGAGTTAAAACTTATTTTAACTCTGGCCTGAAGGGCCACGCCATCAAACAAAGGGCCCCTGAGTTCTGATGAAAAAATAGGCCCTGGGAGAGAAGATCCTGACGGTCCGGCAGATGCCAGGGACGTCTGCGGTGAGCTGCACGAGATTGGCGTACCATGGTCTCCTGGGCCAGTCTGGGGTCACTAGAATCACGTGGACGCACTCCGACCTGATCTTCTGAACCACTCTGGAAATGAGGGCCACAGGAGGGAAGATGTAAGGAAGACGAAACGGTGTCCAATTCTGGACCAGAGCATCCGATCCCATGGCTCGTGTAAGCGGGCAAAAAAGTTGGGAACCTGCGCATTCAATCGCGACGCCATGAGGTCCACATCCGGAGTCCCGAAGCGACTGCAGATCTGGCGGAATACTTCTGGATGGAGAGCTCATTCTCCTGAGGCAAGGCTCTGACGGCTAAGAAAGTCTGCAGCCCAATTCTCGATCCCCGGGATGTGAACTGCCGAGAGAACAGTCCCGGAGGACTCGGCCCAGCGGAGGATCGGTTCCACCTCCTGCATAGCTGACTTGCTGCGGGTTCCGCCCTGAAGGTTGACATATGCCACAGCCGTGGCATTGTCCGACTGAATGCGGATGTGACGGCCCGCCAGGAGACTATGAAAACTTTACAATGCCAAGTAAATGGCCCGAATCTCCAGGAGATTTATGGGCAGAGAAGACTCCATTGGGGTCCACCGACCCTTGGCTGTGTGATGGTGAAAAACCGCTCACCAGCCGAGGAGGCTGGCATCGGTGGTCAGCACGTCCCACCGGCCCGGCAGGAAAGATCTCCCCCAAGAGAGAGATGACGGGATCAGCCACCATCGGAGAGAATGCCTCGTTGCAGCCGACAGACGGAATGTCCAGTGAAGAGTGAACAGGCTGTGATTCCAAGCCGATAGGAGGGCAACTGAAGTGGCCTGAGATGTAGCTGGGCAAATGGTACTGCGTCCATTGCCGCCACCATCTTTCCCAAGACTCTCATTGCAAACCGGAGGGAGTGCGGGAGAGGACAAGGGAGTGTCTGAACTGCACAGCACAGAGACTGAGCCTTGTCCTGCAGGAGAAGCACAAGTCCGCGAGACGTGTCCAGAACCATCCCCAGGAATGAGAGCTTGCAGCTCGGAGTTGGCGAAGATTTTGGAAGGTTGAGAAGCCGCCCTAGGCGCGTGAGAGTGTCTATTGTGACGCGGACATTGTCCTCGCAGTCCATGAAAGTCTGACCCTAGATCAACAGGTCATCCAGGTAGGGGAGAACAGAAACTCCCTGTGAATGCAGGATGGTCATGACAGCCACCATGACCTTAGTGAAAACTCGCGGGGCGGTCACCAATCCGAAAGGGAGGGCGACAAACTGGCAATGGTCCTCTAGGACAGCAAAGCATAGGAACTTCTGATGTGCCTCGGCTTTCGGGATGTGTAGGAAAGCGTCCCGAATATCGATGGAGGCGAGGAACTCCCCGCGTTGCATGGACGCGATGACGGAACGAAGAGATTCCATCCGAAAGTGGCGGGTCCGAACAAACTTGTTGAGACGTTTCAAATACAAAATGGGACGCGTAGACCCGTCCTTCTTGGGCATGATAAACAGATTCGACTAGAATCCCTGGAACCGCTCGTCCTGAGGTACAGGAACTACGAGTCCCGCTCGCCGGAGAGAGTTGATGGCCTGAAAGAAGGCGCTCTCCTTTGTCTGCATTCCCGGAGGTTTCCACTTGAAGTCTAACAGCAAGCCAGACGTGCCAAAATCAAGAAAGTCAGCCGCCAACTTGGGAGATGTCCACCGGAGGAACCGAGTCAGGAAGAGGAGAACCTCTGAGACCCGGACTCCTTCGACTTGGCCTTTTGGTTGCGGGGCTGCCAGCTCGAACTCTACTTGTTGGAAGCTTGGGAACCCCTGTCTGTGCGAGGCGCACGGGATGGCTGTGACGGGCGGGAAGCAGACCACCCGAATGAGGTCCGAAAGGACCGGAACCTTGTCTGTTGACTCTTGGTAAACTTACGCTTTGGTTCCTGCTGAGGGAGGGAAGTACTCTTTCCTCCCATAGCGTCTAAGATTAGCTTATCAAGCTTTTCCCCAAAGAGGCGCCTGCCTAAATAGCGCATGCTGGTGAGAGACTTCTTTGAGGCCGAATCTGCCTTCCACTCTTGAAGCCAGAGGGTCTGGCGAATCGTAATGGAGTTCAAAGCTGCCATCACAGTGCAATTGGCCGCATCCATAGCGGCGTGAACCAAGAAGTCCCCCGCTACAGAAATCTGAGCGGCCAGATCCAACAATTCCGGATCTGAGTCTCGGTAACGTAAGGTAGAGTGCAAATCACCTGCCCAGGTCACAATGGCCTTAGCCACCCACATGGAGGCGAAGGAAGGGGATAGAGACGAGCCTGAAGCCTCAAATACAGACTTTGACAAGTGTTCCAGCTGACGTCCGTGGTGTCCTTAATAGACCTGCCATCAGGGAGAGAAAGCAGAGTCTTTGATGCCAAACGGGACACCGGAGGGTCCACCTGTGGAGAGTCTGCCCAGGCTTGGGAGACCGCTGGCAGGAAAGGGTAGCGGGCCTCAATCGCCTTACAATTAGCAAAACGTTTATCGGGCTGGGCCCGATGTCACTGCAAAACCTCCTGAATCTCAGGGTGGTCTGAGAAGAATTTTTGAGGTCTCTTAGGTCTCTTGAATGAGACCACGTGGTCTGAGGGAGCGACCAGAGTAGGGTCAGCCACTGACAGGGCCTGATTAACGTCCGAGACCAGTTCGCCCACTATAGCGAGGGTTTTAGAAGAGGTCGAATCAAAGGAGGCCTCCTGGTCCGGATCCGAATCAGGATCACGGAGCTCACCAGACGAGCGTGAGTCATGAGACAAGCTCCTTGTGGGTGAGGTACGAGAGCCTTGTGACACAGCCGAGGATGTGCTCCTGCGGAGCCTCTTCCTGCCAGAATCATGGAAGAGAGGTGGGGGTAAGAGCCCGTCCCCGAAAGCATGCCTCCTCACGACCGGAGAGATCGTCCTGGGAGGCAGGTTGGTCTGAGGTGCTGGGTGAAGATCGGGGCTGCAGAGCCTGGATCAGAGTCTCAGAAAGCTGCTGTATAGATTGGCTCACAGATTGTGATAACACAAACGCCCATTCAGGGGTAGCAGGGCCACTAGAGGACGTATCCTCACCAGCAAGGGATTGCACAGAGGCAGAGGCACCAGGCTGGGTGGAGACAGAGGTACAGGCCTGGCAGAGCGGAGTAGTACAACCGCTTGGCAGAGAAGTCTTGCATGCAGTGCAATAGGCATAATACGCAGTAAAGACCTTTGGTGCTCTCCCGTGCTTATTGCCTGACATAATGGCAAAATTTCCCCTGCTACACACAGTTGAAGTATACACTGCTGTAAGGTACCAACAGACAGAGTAATGCTGCTGCAGAAATATTAAATTGCTGCTGAGCACACAGACAGATTAGGGCTGCAGCAGAAATAGAAATTGCTGCTTAGCCCTGTCACCTGAGAATGGCTGCAAGTTGTAGCGCTGGCCCAGATCCTGTGTCCCCCTGCAGAGCCCCGGCTGTGCCCACACTGAGGATCCCTCTGCTGCAGAAAAAAAGCGCCCAGAGCAGAGAAGCGCCAGAATGATGCCTGGAGCGGGAAAAATGGTAGGCCACGTTCCCCCAGTGATGCCTAGACCAGGGTGGAATGCAAGGCAGGGGGGCCGGCTAGGTGCGTTCCCGGCCGGACTGCATCATCACTGGGGCGGGGAAAAGGCCGATCGCACTATGTAGGCCCGAAGCCGGGGCCTAAATTAGTTCAGCAGGCCACTGGCCGAGAGGGGTCCGGCGAGGAGAACACCGGACAGTGAGCGGCAGGCACAGGGGACTACAGGGGAACTCGGGCAGCAAGTGCAGCACAGTACCTTATGATGGCTCTCATCCCTGAGCCCCATAAAGGGCAGGGGAACGCCAGGGCATTATGATGTCCTCTTCCTTTCCACATGCTGCAAGATCCAGGGCCCAAGGGAGATCTCCTACAACCCAGAGTCCCAACTGTGGGGTCCGGGGAGGGATGCTGCAGTGAGCCAGCCATCAACCTGCAACCCAGAGTCCCAACTGTGGGGTCTTGGGAGGGATGCTGCAGCGGTCTATGCATAGGCTACAACCCAGATTCCCAACTGTGGGGTCTGGGGAGCAAGGAGAGGTCTTTACAAAGAACAACCATCCTGAGAGAAAATAACAAACAAACAAAACAGTGTCTTTCCTCCTAAGACACTAAGCAAAAAACTGGCTGAACTGTGCCAGTCAGGGGGTTATATACTGCTGGGAGGAGCCACTGTGCTTCTTTTTCATTTGCATAGTGTCACCGCCTAGTTGCAGAATAGCATAACCCATCGTCCTGTGCCCCCCAATGAGGCGAGGGAGAAAATAAGGGCAACACTAAGGCTACGTTCACACACAGCGTTTTGTGAGGATCCATTTTTGGTGCAGAAGCTGCACCAAGAACGGATCCTCACGAAGCGCAGCGTTCTGTGTGTGAACGCCGCTGCACTATTCGCCTGCACTTACCTCGCCGCACTCCGTCGGTGACCACTGTCGGTGTCCCGTCATCCCCGGAGGCTGCAGGGAGCACAGTCTCTAGGACCCTGCAGCCTGCCATATGACCGGGTGACCTCGCTTGGTCAGATGGTTCTGTCCAAGGTCCTCCACAGGTCCTACAGCGTCGGTATGAGGGGAGATCAGCTTGGCAGCACGGCAAAGTGAATAAAAAGCGCAGCTAAAAAAAAAACGCCAGATAATTGACATGTCACTTTTTACGGATCTGCTTTTCAGCCCTAAAGCGGACCCGTAAAAAGTGCAGTGTCTGAATGCCAAATAATGAAATGCATTGACTTAGCTGGGACAACCAACATAAATGCATTTCACTGCATTCCACTACAATAGTGGATCCATACAAAGCAGATCAATAGCACAGCGTGTGAACATAGCCTTAGACAACACAATGCAACTCCAAGTCAATAACACTTCTGTGAAATCAGCCTGTCCAGTTTGAAGCAACACTGATTGTGAATCAATTTATACTGCTGTTGTGCAAATGGAACAGACAACAGGTAGGAATGATAGGCAATTAGTAAGACACCCCCTATTAAGGAGCAGTTCTGTAGGTGGTGACCACAGACGAGTTCTCTATCATTTTTGGCTGTTGTTTAGGTCACTTTTGGATTTTGTCATTGCTCTCACCCCTAGAGGTAACAGATGGTGTCTACAATCCACAGAAGTTGCTTGGGTAGTGCAGCTTATCCAAAATGGCGCATCAATGCAAGCTGTGGCAAGAAGAATAGCTGTGTCTGTCAGCACAGTGCCAAGAGCATGGAGCAGATACCAGGAGACAGGCCAGTATACCAGAAGACGTGGATTGCGCCGTAGGAGGACAACAACCCAGGAGCAGGTCTGCTACCTTCTCTTCTGTGCAAGAACGAGCAGTACCAGAGCCATGCAAAATTATTTCAAGCAGGCCACTAAGATATATGTGTCTGCTCAAACTGTCATAAATAGACTCCATGAGGGTCCGATGTCCACAAGTGGGTGTTATGCTTACAGCTCAATACAGTGCATGGTGTTGGCGTCTGCCAGATAACATCAAGATTGGCAGATTCAACATTGGTCACAAACTAGAGCCATGCACACAGTGAACATGTCTGTAGGACAGTGTTCACACCACCAAAAGACTGAATCACAAAAAACAGTGAAACTTATAAAAATTCTGTTGTAATAAAAAACAGTAAAAAGCAAGTGCTGCTAAAAAAGTAGTAAAAAACAGGGTATTTGTTTAATAGTATGTTTTTTACAAAAAATGTATAAGTCACTCTACCAAACGTCAAGGTAACCCATATCAGAGCAGTCCCTAGCTGATGTCTTTAAAAACCTGATCATATGTATTGGTACATACAGTACAGACCAAATGTTTGGACACACCTTCTCATTCAAAGAGTTTTCTTTATTTTCATGACTATGAAAATTGTAGATTCACACTGAAGGCATCAAAACTATGAATTAACACATGTGGAATTATTTACTTAACAAAAAAGTGTGAAACAACTGAAAATATGTCTTATATTCTAGGTTCTTCAAAGAAGCCACCTTTTGCTTTGATTACTGCTTTGCACACTCTTGGCATTCTCTTGATGAGCTTCAAGAGGTAGTCACCGGAAATGGTCTTCCAACAGTCTTGAAGGAGTTCCCAGAGATGCTTAGCACTTGTTGGCCCTTTTGCTTTCACTCTGCGGTCCAGCTCACCCCAAACCATCTCGATTGTGACTGTGGAAGCCAGGTCATCTGGCTTAGCACCCCATCACTCTCCTCCTTGGTCAAATATCCCTTACACAGCCTGGAGGTGTGTTTCGTGTCATTGTCCTGTTGAAAAATAAATGATGGTCCAACTAAACGCAATCCGGGTGGAATAGCATGCCGCTGCAAGATGCTGTGGTAGCCATGCTGGTTCAGTATGCCTTCAATTTTAAATAAATCCCCAACAGTGTCACCAGCAAAGCACCCCCACACCATCACACCTCCTCCTCCATGCTTCACGGTGGGAACCAGGCATGTAGAGTCCATCCGTTCACCTTTTCTGTATCGCACAAAGACACAGTGGTTGGAACCAAATATCTCAAATTTGGACTCATCAGACCAAAGCACAGATTTCCACTGGTCTAATGTCCATTCCTTGTGTTCTTTAGCCCAAACAAGTCCCTTCTGCTTGTTGCCTGTCCTTAGCAGTGTTTTCCTAGCAGCTATTTTACCATGTAGGCCTGCTGCACAAAGTCTCCTCTTAACAGTTGTTGTAGAGATGTGTCTGCTGCTAGAACTCTGTGTGGCATTGACCTGGTCTCTAATCTGAGCTGCTGTTAACCAGCGATTTCTGAGGCTGGTGACTCGGATGAACTTATCCTTCGCAGCAGAGGTGACTCTTGGTTTTCCTTTCCTGGTGCGGTCCTCATGTGAGCCAGTTTCTTTGTAGCGCTTGATGGTTTTTGCAACTGCACTTGGACACTTTCAAAGTTTTCCCAATTTTTCGGACTGACTGACATTCATTTCTTAAAGTAATGATGCCCACTCATTTTTCTTAGCTGCTTTTTTCTTGCCATAATACAAATTCTAACAGTGTATTCAGTAGGACTATCAGCTGTGTATCCATCAGACTTCTGCACAACACAACTTGTGGTCCCAACCCCATTTATAAGGCAAGAAATCCCACTTATTAAACCTGACAGAGCACACCTGTGAAGTGAAAACCATTTCCGGTGACTACCTCTTGAAGCTCATCAAGAGAATGCCAATAGTGTGCAAAGCAGTAATCAAAGCAAAAGGTGGCTACTTTGAAGAACCTAGAATATCCGAGATTACTTACCAGTAATCACATTTTACGGAGTCCATGACAGCACCCACATGAGAGAGGGGATCCGCCCACAAGGACAGGAAACCTACAGGTAAAAAGGGGCGCCCCCCTCGCCTCCTCAGTTGGTTACAGAGACATTGAAGGAACCACCAATCATATAAATGCATAAATATAAACATTAAACATCAGAAACCAGAACCTTCAGGCGTGAAAAAAAAGGGCATGCAAAAAACACCCTTAGGAAAAAAGTGCCCACCCGTGACACTTAAGTGGAAAAGCAACCGCAATGCCAATACGGCAAAGACAATATCAATAAACAAGCGTGACAAAACTCTACAGGTTGGGAAGTGAGTGGGTGCTGTCATGGACTCCGTAAAATATGATTACCGGTAAGTAATCTCGGATTTTCCTATTGCCATGACAGCACCCACATGAGAGACTTGCAGAGAACAGTATCACCTGGGAGCGACCACTGTAGTAAGAACTGCTCTCCCGAAAGCAAGGGCAGAAGAAGTAAAATCAAGCCGAAAGTGAGGAAAAAAGGTAGAAGGAGAGGCTCAGGTGGCCGCAATACAAATGATCTCTAAGGGTACCTTTACACGCCGCAACTACAGTGTAGCAACTAAGAGGCAATCCGGAGTTCCGTCACCGTTGCCCTGAAATTGCAGCGTGTAATTGTGGAAAGCGATGGTGTGCTGCACCCATTTATCTATTGACTTTCAGCCATACATGGACATTTGTAATGTTGTGCTTTAATTGTATAATCTATGCATCTGCTATCCTTTGCTGCCATCTACTGGTCATTGTTGAATTTCACTGTATGTCGTACTTTCCCATAATTTTTTTCTGTCTGTAACTCCTCCTTGGGAATGCTTCTGTTCCTGCTTTGTCTTTCTTCACCATTCTGAACCTCATGCTTCAGGACTGGAGGAAGGATTATCTTGTTACCTGTAATCTGGTGCATCTATAACAGCTCTAATCTACAGTGCTAACTCCTACCTCATCTTCATCCCTTCATCTTCCCTGGCATCATCTTCAAGGTATTGTAAATAAAGACTGTTAACTTATCACTGCATCATTCTTCCAGACATCCACGTAGCTGATAAGACCTAGGAGCACCGATTAGTGAGTAACGCTATCCGCCATTGTTTATATAGAGATCGTGATCACATCCCTCAGACACATCTCACCCACATATATCGGTGGCAGAATGGTAACAAGAGACCTAAGCCTTCAGTATCTGTATGCATATACATTGTCTGCTAGCAAGTCTTCACCGCCCGCCATCCCAACTAAAGCATGTCCACGAAAAGCACCGCGGACCCATTGGCAAGTGAAGCGCACCATGATGCTGCAGGAGCAGAGTCCACACTTACTGCAGAGCAGGACGTACGATCCAAAACGTGTAACCAAGCCGACACAAAAGGTCGGAGAGAACCTTGAAACTACTAGAGACGAGTTCCATGATAATCTAGAACATTTATGGAGCAAAGTCAATCACTATTTAGCAGCTCTTCCACGCTCTAACAGTGATGCCGCAGAGTGAACCGCCACATTGAATCGTTTATCTGCCGCCTATGATCGCTACTAGAGACTGAAAAGTATGTCACGTTCTAGAGTACCTATGACATGGAAATTGACCCAGCAGAACAAAATGAAAGGGAAGCTCTCCTCCAAGAAAGGGCCTCATTAGTGAGACGCTCAGGATAAGGCAGAGCTCCGCATCGCTCACCTCCACTCCGCTGTCAGAGTTTTTTGGTGTCTGCTGCTGAATCACAGAGCCGGCCGCAAGGCGCCGCATCTGCTGTACTTTCACAGCGCCAGCCAAAAGGCGCCGCTGGCCCATTTCTGTGGGGGGGCGGCCCTAGATGAAAGTTATACCACCAGCCCAGGAGGCACTTGCCCCCCTGCCACCTAGGCTAGTCCGCCCCTGTCACAAGTTCATCCTGCAGCAATGGCTGGGAGATCGGACATGTCTAACTTCGCCAGATACATGATTCGCCGGGAATTAATAAACATTAGTCTCTCTAAGTATGATGATCGTGCCGAGAATTATAGAGCCTGGAAATCGACCTTTCAAGCAGTGATCCAAGATCTTAACCTCACTGGGAAGGAACAACTGGACTTGCTTGTTAACTGGTTAGGCCCGGAATCAGCAGAGCGCATCAAGACAATAAGGGCAGTTCATGTCGACTATTCAGATGCAGGCCTTATTGCAGCCTGGGAGAGACTGGAAGACACCTACGGCAGCTCAGAAGCCATAGAATGTGCCTTATTCAAGAGACTGCAAACCTTCCCAAGGATAACCAACAAGGACAATAGAAAACTTCAAGATCTGAGCGACCTGCTAAAGGAAATAGAATTGGGTATGCCCTGAGGAAGATTTTGTTTGAAACGATCGTCGGCAGGAGGGGTGAGGAGCCTGTGTAACTGAACGGCAGAGGTGCAGCCTAGATTCTAAGGTAACAGTAACTGGACTCTGTGTTAGTTTATAGGGGGTCCCTCATTGGAGTATGGGGATAGTAAAATATGCCTCTATTAGTGAGTCAGCAATCTTAGGCTGCAGTGGGTGAAGGAATTCTTTAGGAACACCCACATTTGAGCCATCAGATAAATTTTGACACACAGCAGCACCCTTTTGATATTGGTTTTAGCATGTAATGAATTATTGAAGAAATTTGTTCTGTTTTAAAGGAGGAGTGCCTTCAATTATTGTGGTACCTCATTAGATATATGTTATTGAATTAAATTTTTGAACTATTTAATAATAAAAATCATCAATTGATATTTGAGATATTGTTTCATTTTTCCTCCGTTTTTATGGGGGATTTTGGTTTTATTAGTTTATGAGTGAAACTGTTAATTGTTGGACTATTGATTATATTCTGCTGAGACAAGTCTCAGAATCCATTAAGGACTGGGATGTACTACTTCCTGTGGAGAAACAATTAAGATCCGACTTCTTGACAACCAATGGCTGTTCCTGGGTTTTCAACCCTCCTCACGCCTCTCATATGGGCGGATCATGGGAAAGAATGATAGGCATTACTCGGCGGATACTGGAGTCTATGCTCAAGGACTCAAATCTTTCAAGATTGACTCATGAGACCTTGACCACTTTCTTAGCAGAGGTATCTGCTATAGTAAACTCAAGACCTCTTGTTCCCATATCTATGGACCCAGAATCTCCTGTCATTCTCCCTCCAGCAACTCTCCTCACTCAGAAAATTGGTATCGTTCCTAACCCGCCTGAAGACTCTGTGTCCGGTAACAATTATCAAAGACGATGGAAACATGTGCAACATCTGGGGAACTGTTTCTGGAATAGATGGAAGAAGGAGTACCTAACACTCCTCCAAAAACGAAGAAAGTGGCAACAAGTGAAACCAAATTTACAAATAGGAGATGTTGTCCTCATGAAAGACCAGGAGGAGGAAAGAAACGCATGGCCCATGGGACTTATATCGAAACCTTTTCCAAGTGACGATGGCAACGTGCGCAAGGTCGAAGTGACAGTTGCCAAGCAAGGTGACCCCAAATCCCTCATTAGACCTATATCAGAGATTATCCTGCTCATACCGGTTGAGGATTAATTATCCGTCCAACCAAAGGAACTCTTCCAAGTAACTTAGTCTTTGGATTACAATTGGGTTGAAGACAGTTTGGCCTAGCGCGGCTTCTCCAATCTGAAGATGGGTTATCCTTTGGACTACTTCAGGAACTTCTTACAGACATTCGTCTACCTCGTTCTGTTTTTGGTTATTGTTGCATGCATACATTTTATCTTACAGGTTGAGGTATTCCTTCGCGCATTCCAGGTAATTACACCAAATTCAGAACTGTTTATCCAAGGATTTCAGACGGGGAGTGTGCTGCACCCGTTTATCTATTGACTTTCAGCCAAAAATGGACATTTGTAATGTTGTGCTTTAATTGTATAATCTATGAATCTGCTATCCTTTGCTGCCATCTACTGGTCATTGTTGCATTTCGTACTTTCCCATAATTCTTTTCTGTCTGTAACTCCTCCTTGGGAATGCTTCTCTTCCTGCTTTGTCTTTCTTCACCATTCTGAACCTCATGCTTCAGGACTGGAGGAAGGATTCTCTTGTTACCTGTAATCTGGTGCATCTATAACAGCTCTAATCTACAGTGCTAACTCCTACCTCATCTTCATCCCTTCATCTTCCCTGGCATCATCTTCAAGGTATTGTAAATAAAGACTGTTAACTTATCACTGCATCATTCTTCCAGACATCCACGTAGCTGATAAGACCTAGGAGCACCGATTAGTGAGTAACACTATCCGCCATTGTTTATATAGAGATCGTGATCACATCCCTCAGACACATCTCACTCCCATATATCGGTGGCAGAATAGATGGTGATTTTGCGGTTTCAGAGCATTGTTCAAAAACCAGACGCCACCCAGAAGGTGACTTGCCCTGGTTTTGGCGTGTGAACAGGCGATAGGGATGGAATCTGCGTCGCCTAGTGATTTCCCAGAGGTGTGCCACAGCGTGCTGGATACCGCGTCCCATCAGCGATGATTGGTGGGGGCTACTGTGTTTCCATTGGCTGTCCCTTCACAGGGCGCCATATTTGAAGAGCTGTCCATTCACACTACACAATTGCAATGGCGTCATGTATTAGCCAGCTTTCCTGCGCAGGCTGGCCAATCATGACGCTATTGCGTTGTCTAATCAGCATGTTTGGGGCGCGGAATACACAACTCTGTCACGCCTATGTTCTTGCGGCACTGAACATGTACGCCCACATTCCTTTGTGGATTGCGGCGTGTGAAGCGGCGTCAGGAGTCAACCGGATGTTTCCAAATGTTGGTGTGGGAACATCCGGGACGATACATCACCTTAGGTTGAGGGCGCAATTGCGGCGTATACATGCGGCTTCGGCGTTCGGTAGCAACCGTCAAAAACGTGCACACGCACGTTCGGTTGCCTCTGATCGCTGGGAATAGTTGCGGCGTGTAAAGGTATCTTTTTTTTTTTTTTTCAAACATCCTTTTTATTGAAAAAATTTTTACTGTTACAATACAGATAATCAGGTATATAGAAAATAAATAAAATAAACTAAGATGAGATAAAATCAAACAACACGTGCCTCCTTCTGATACAGTCTCATATAAGTTATATGCCTCATATCGTTAATTAGTTTGGAATGTATCACCTATTAACAGTTAAGTCAATATCATTATGTTTTCCAGGTAACCTCTTGATTTTTCTTGTCATTGTTTTCAACCTATCCTGTTATACATACTACTTCACTGGGCTCTTAATTTTCCCAGAGAACCCTTTATTTCCTTCAATAAATACCACGATGTATTCTTGGGTGGGCCCATAAATTCTCTAATCTCACCCCTGGTCATCATGTTTTCGAAGAAGCACCTCCATTTCTGCATGAAGGCAGGTGTCAGTTTTTCCCTGTCTCTCAAAACCTCTCTTCTGTCTATCTCTAATACTCGATGAATGCCAGCAAGTACCTCGTCCTCTTTTGGAAGATCAGGGCTTAACCAATGATTTAGTAATAGCCTTTTGGCCAATAATATTAACACATGTGGTAAATGTTTACCCTTTTTTGACCCACCCATGTCAGGTAAATCTTGAAAAAAAGAGAATTTTGTTTACGTACCGTAAATTCTTTTTTCTTTAATCATCAATGGGAGACCCAGACAATGGGGTTTAGGGCACTGCCCTCCGGAGGTCACACTAGGTACTACAAGTTTGTAGACACCGCCTCCTCCGCTTATAAACCCCTACCGCAGGGAACATCCTCAGTTTGGTCCATAAGCTGCGAGGAGGAAATAAACCACACCCGAAACATCGGGAAGAATGCCGTGCACAGACGGTTTAACAACCCGGCAAACACTGTCTCAACAGAGAACAGAGCAAATGCAAAACATGCAACGAAACAACTGGGTGGGTGCTGGGTCTCCCATTGATGATTAAAGAAAAAAGAATTTACGGTACGTAAACAAAATTCTCTTTTTTCTGGTCATCATAATGGGAGACCCAGACAATGGGGATGTCCTAAAGCAATACCCCAGGGCGGGAAGAGTTCCTCAACAAGACGGATAACACATGGTTCCCTTTAAAGGTGGGCAACCGCCGCCTGGAGAACCCGCCTGCCCAAACTTGCATCCGCAGAGGCATGGGCATGCACCATATAGTGCTTAGAGAAAGTGTGCAGGCTGGACCAGGTGGCTGCCTGACACACCTGTAGAGCAGACGCTCGATGTCGCAAAGCCCAGGAGGCACCAACAGCTCTGGTAGAGTGAGCCTTCAATCCCACCGGGAGAGGCAACCCAGAAGCCCGGTAAGCCTCTTGAATGGAAGCCTTAATCCATCTGGCCAATGTCGACTTTGATGCCGCGGACCCCTTACAGCGACCCGTCGTAAGAACAAATAAGGAATCCGAACTCCTAAAGGAGGCGGTCCTGGACACATAAATGCGTATAGCTCTCACGAGATCCAGAGTATGGAGGTCGCGTTCAACCTGATGAACGGGAGCGGGGCAAAATGATGGGAGAACAATCTCCTGGTTCAGGTGAAAAGTTGAAACCACCTTCGGCAAGAATTCTGGCCGAGGACGCAACACCACCTTGTCTTGGTGAACCACCAGAAAGGGCGACTTGCACGAAAGTGCAGCCAATTCTGAGACCCTTCTCAGAGACGTAATTGCCACCAGAAAGGCCACTTTCTGAGACAGACGAGATAGAGAAACATCTCTCAGCGGCTCAAACGGTGGTCTCTGTAATGCCGCCAGGACCATGTTAAGGTCCCAAGGGTCCAAAGGTCTCTTGTAGGGCGGAACCATCCGTGACACCCCCTGCAGAAATTGACGGACCTTCGGGAGGAGCGCCAATCGCCTGTCAAACAGCACTGAAAGTGCCGATACTTGACCTTTCAGGGAGCCAAGGGATAATCCCAATTCCAAACCCGACTGTAGGAAAGCCAACAATGTCGGGATGGCCAAGGGCCACGGAGACCGTCCACCAGAGGCACACCAAGTAAAAAAGATTTTCCACGTCCTGTGGTACATCTTCCTTGAGACTGGCTTCCTAGCCCGATTCATAGTGGCAACCACCGTAGGGGAGAAACCCCTGGATGTCAGTAGCCAGGCCTCAAGAGCCATGCAGTCAATCTGAGGGCCCTGGAATTGAGGTGGAAGAATGGGCCTTGCGCGAGTAAATCTGCGCGGTCTGGAAGAGCCCACCTGAGTCCGCCTGACAGTTGCCACAGGTCCGGATACCAGGACCTCCTGGGCCAATCTGGAGCCACTAGAATGGCTACCCTGCACTCCGACCTGATTTTCCACAGCACCCTGGGAATCAGAGCCAGAGGCGGGAACACATACGGCAGACGGAATCTGGACCAAGTCAAGACCAGAGCGTCCGCTCCCAGAGATTGGGGATCCCATGACCTCGCCATGTATTGTGGCACCTGATGATTCAGCCGTGAGGCCATCAGATCCACGTCCGGAGTGCCCCATCTGCTGCAGATGTCCTGGAAGACGTCTGGATGAAGAGACCACTCTCCGGCGTCCATCCCCTGTCGGCTCAGATAGTCGGCCTCCCAGTTTTCGACCCCTGGGATGTGAACTGCGGATATCAGGCAGTTGTTGTCCTCCGCCCAGGATAGGATGCGGTGGACTTCGGCCAGAGCCTCTGCACTCCTGGTTCCTCCTTGATGATTTATATAAGCGACGGCCGTCGCATTGTCGGACTGAACCCGAATGGGTTGTCCTGAGAGGAATCTCTGAAACGCCAGGAGTGCCAGATAGACCGCCTTGATCTCCAGCACGTTGATCTGCAACGCCGACTCCGACTGAGTCCAGAGGCCTTGGGCCCTGTGGTGTAAGAACACCGCTCCCCAGCCCTTCAGACTGGCGTCGGTGGTCACCACTAACCAGTTTCAAGAAGGATCGGCCCCGAGACAAGTGATGTGGCTGTAGCCACCACTGCAGGGAATCCCTGGTCGGTTGGGAAAGGGTCACCAGCCGATTCAGAGAAATCGACCTTTTGTCCCACCTGCGGAGGATCTCCAGCTGGAGAGGACGGAGGCGAAATTGTGCAAAAGGCACCGCCTCTATTGCTGCCACCATGCGCCCCACCAGCATCATCAACACCCGTAGGGATGATTGTGGAGACAGGAGGACTGCTTGCACTCCTGATTGGATCGCCATCTGTTTGACTCGTGGCAGAGACACCAGGGCTGAGGCTGTGTTGAAGTCCATGCCCAAATATGTCAAAGACTGGGTCGGAACTAGCGTTGACTTCTGAATATTGAGGAGCCAACCGAACTGTTCCAGAGACCTCATGGTCACATCCAGGCTCTCTTGACAAAGGTGTTCTGATGGCGCCCTGACCAGTAGGTCGTCTAAATAGGGAATGACGGCATGTCCCTGCACGTGCAGAAGAGCCATCATGGAGGCCATCACTTTTGTGAACACCCGCGGTGCCGAGGCCAACCCGAACGGCAGCGCCACAAATTGGAAGTGTTCTTCCCCCACTGCGAATCTCAACCAGCGCTGATGAGCCGGTGCAATGGGCACGTGAAGGTAAGCGTCTCTGATATCTATGGACGCTAGGAAGTCCCCCTGTGACACAGCTGCGATCACGGAGCGCAGTGATTCCATACGGAACTTCCGAACCAACACGTGATGGTTGAACAACTTCAGGTCCAGCACCGGGCGGAAGGATCCGTCCTTCTTTGGGACGATAAAGAGGTTGGAGTAAAAACCCCTGAACCTCTCCCCGGACGGCACCGGTATCACCACTCCGCTGCGGAGACCCTCCAACACCACGAAAAAAGCCTGAGCCTTTTCTGGTGATGGGACCGACCGATGGAATCGGGATATCGGTTTTGATGTCAGCTCTATCCTGTAACCTCGCGAGACCACGTCTCGAACCCACTGATCTTGAACGTGAAGTAGCCATTTGTCCTGAAAGCGAGACAAGCGGCCCCCCACTAGTGGGGAGGCAGGAAGGGAGAGCGAGTCATGTAGAGGCGGGTTTGGGGGTGGCAGCTGCCGCCCCCGCCGTCTTCTTTGGGCGACTCTTAGAGCGCCACTGAGAAGCGGGCTTTCCCCCTCGGTCCGTGCGAGCGGACGGTGCTGATGACTGCGAGCTGGAACGAAAGGACCACTGTTTTGGGTTCCTTTTAACGGTATACCGTGGCTTAGGCTTATTCTGCGGTATCTTAGACTCAGCAGAATCCTTTATCAGCTTGTCCAGTTCGGTGCCAAAAAGCCTGTCACCAGCGAACGGAAGATTCTGCAAAATCTTCTTGGATGTGGTATCTGAGTCCCAAAGACGCAGCCACAACAATCTGCGGATCGCTATAGCATTGGCCGAAGCCACAGCTGAGCGAGTGGCGGTTTCCAGAGTCGCCGTCCTGGCGTAGTCCGCATAGGCCCTTGCCCTCTCGGTAAGTGCCAGGACCTCTGGACTGGATCTTGCCAGGTCAGAGATACCATCCAAGCAGGTAGTAATCACTTGTAAGGTCCAGACCGTAGCAAAATTAGGGGCAAAGGAAGACCCCACAGCCTCATAGGAAGACTTGGCGAGTTGCTCGACCTGTCTATCAGTCGCATCCTTCAGCGAGGAGCTATCAGAGGCAGAGAAAAGGGAGCGTCCAGCAATCCTGGTCATGGAAGCATCCACCTTCGGGGACTGCGACCACTCCTGAAGCACCTCCTGGGGGAAGGGGAAGCGATTGTCCTTGGGTTTACGGACATAACGCCGCCCAGGATGTAACCTGGGAGCTCTAACCACCCTTCCAAAATTAGTGTGGTCCATGAAGGAGCCACTTGGTCTAGCCTCCGGCCGCAGCCATTGATAGACCTCCTTCGGGTGCACCGTCACCTCCTCAGGGGGTGTCACGAGACGTAAGGTCTCGTTGATAGAGGACACCAGATCCTCCACCCCGTCTGGTGGTTCAGATACAGACACAGACCCGAAATTTGAACCCCCATCATCGTCCTCACCATCAGAGGAACGCTCCTCCTCAGAGAGAGCCTGGAGCTCGGGTGACTCTTCACGACGAGCCCGCTTAAAGGTTCTCACAGCAGAAGAGGGAGACACCGGGGGTAACTGGACGGAGTAGCTGGGCTATCCAGCCTCCTATTAAGTGCCTCCAGGGATTGCGACATGGAGGACAGCTGGGACAACAGAGATTCATTGATCTTATTCTGCGTCTCCCATGGCCCTGAGATCACCTGAACCTCAGGGTATAGCACCGGAGCTGCTGACTCAGCAGTGTCAGTCCGGGCCTCTGGGCGTCCGCAGTTATTGCAGGACCCCTCCACCAGTGTTCCATTGCATGTAGCACAGGTAATGGTGGTCTCTGCCGCCTTAGCAGCACGCTTCCTAACTGAGGACATCGCCACAGTAGGGGAAAATAAGCCAAATTGCAGACAAAAAAACCGGGAATCCCGGTGGCTTACCGACCGCAGTAAAGCGGTAGGAGGAAGCGGTGTGTGTGTGTGACCTCCGCGACGGTTTCCGGTCTCCCCTTGGAGTGCAGGCGCACGCTGCATACAGATCCCAGCCGGGAAGTGAGGGTAAAGATGGCCGCCGACAGAGAAACTGTGGGCGGCGCCGAAAACACGCGGGAAACACACACACACGCCCAGCGATGACGTCACCGCACAGGCTGCTTCCCATCCTCCAAGCAGCCTCAGCATGAAGGTGCCGGAGCCCGCAGCGCGGGAAATAGTGTAAAATACTACACACAGACTGCACACAAACAACCATCCGCAGCCCACGGCCTCAGCCCCTGTGACACACAGGGCGGTCAGCCAGGGTGACCCCAGCACAGGGTACACCAGCAGATCCGCGGACCCGAGGGTAACGCGCGGTCTGAGTGTCAGGACACATAAAGTAAAAGAAGGAGGGGGAACAAGAGGCGCAATAGTGCCCTATCACTATGGCACTAGGAGTAAAGTGGTGAAAAAGGGATCCACTCACCTGGAGCAGTTGTGTAACCCACAACCGGCTTGAAGGCGTATTTAGTGATTTATTTCTGGATGGCTGCTGCAGGACTTCCACCGTCCACTCATATGTGGAGATATGCCGAATCGTGGGGAAGAAAATGGTGTGTCACGGTCCGCGCTGCCAAATAACATCCACTCCGAAAAATAATGCACTTGAAGATGGAACTTCAAAGTAACGTTTTTATTGCTTCCTACGCGTTTCGGTGCCCTCCTGGCACCTTCCTCAGGGATCCCTGAGGAAGGTGCCAGGAGGGCACCGAAACGCGTAGGAAGCAATAAAAACGTTACTTTGAAGTTCCATCTTCAAGTGCATTATTTTTCGGAGTGGATGTTATTTGGCAGCGCGGACCGTGACACACCATTTTCTTCCCCACGATTAGGACACATAAAGTGACAGACACTACCCCCAGGCACACAGGAGACACAGAGTGCCTCAGTGCCGGTCCGGTCTGTAAGCACCATTTAGGGAGGCCTGAGACGGGGGTTCAGCACCAGTCCGGAGTCTAAGCACCATTTAGGGAGGCCTCGGACTGGGCTGGCTCCAGTCCGGTCTGTAAGCACCATTTAGGGAGGCCTCGGACGGAGCGGAGCTGTGCAAGGCTCCCATCTCCCACTCTCCAGAGCCCCCCAGAGAGGGATGGAAAGGAGCGCGACAGCGTACCGGGAGAACACAAAGTGTCCAGGCTCAAGGCCCTCCGGTACCTCCACCTGCGTGTTCCACAAGGGTGAGCGGGGAGGCTGTCGCAGGTCCCGACCGGAACCATTTTACCTTGTCTTCAGACGCCATCACGTAAGCTGTGAGAATGCAGTGAAGTGCAAGCAAAGCGTGATCCTCCGAGCACACTAAGTTTAAAACTGAGGATGTTCCCTGCGGTAGGGGTTTATAAGCGGAGGAGGCGGTGTCTACAAACTTGTAGTACCTAGTGTGACCTCCGGAGGGCAGTGCCCTAAACCCATTGTCTGGGTCTCCCATTATGATGACCAGAAAATCCAGAATCTGGTAGTCATCTCATATGTGGTGTTGCAAATTTGCGTGAGGAGATTTCTTATCATCTCCCAATATTGTTGGACTTTATTACAGCTCCATAACTCATGGATCATATCTGTCAGGTCATGTGAACATTTTGGGCACTGCATAAGTTTATTTGGATTGGCTTCAGTGGGCGGTATATTGAACCCACATATCAACCCATGGATGATTCTAAAATGTGAATCCCTCCATTGTTCATTTATCACATTACGCCTTACTTTCTCCCACCCTGCCATTATCTCCTCTTCTACCGCTTCGTTTGGTAGATATCTTCTCCATTTGGGGAATAACGCGCCGGCTCCTGCTGGTATCAGGACTTCTCTGAGTTCTCTGTAGATATTAGATATATTTAAACATGAGATATCTAGATCTATTAACCGATCACATATGTTAGGACGTGCCTCTCTCGATACCTCCCGTAGTTTGTCTAAAATGTGATATATAATTTGCATGTATTGGAGTCCTTGAGATTTGTGCAACCCAAAAGTATCTATGATTTCCTTACTGTTCATCCATCTAAGTTCCTCGCTATGTAGTAGGTCGCCCATTTTTTTTATACCCTTCTGTTTCCATTCCCCAAATAACCTGTTCTGTCTTCCCAATATAAAGTCTGGACATGCCCAAGGGTTTAAGTGTTTAGATATTCTCCATGAGAGATTGCATTTTTTCTGCACTGCCTTCCATGACATAATGGTGTCCCTAAAAACCACTGATGACTTAACATGAGCAGGGATGCCCGCCAGAGTTGTATGCAGTAGAGAGCATCTGTCCCAGGGGTAACAATACTCTGATTCCAGGTTGCCATCTGAGTATTTATTGGTATTTCTGATCCACTCTACTGCATGTCTCAACAGACATGCCAGGTTGTATCCCCTTATATCTGGTACATTAGCTCCTCCCCCATCTTTCGCTAGCATCAATGCTGACAGTCTCAACCTGGGTCTCCTATTTCTCCAAATAAATCTATTGAAGGCTTTATTGAGTCTAACCACGTCAGAATGTTTTAACAGAAATGGGAGGGTCTGTAAGGGGTACAGAAGTCTGGCAAAGCTGATCATTTTCAATAGGTGGCACCTGCCCAAAAGAGATAGTGGTAACCCTTCCCATCTCAATTTTTTCCATAAGTGGTTTATAGTTAAGCGTATAAACTTGGCCCTGTGTTCTCCCTAACCTAAGGCCTAGATATTTTATTTCGGAGTGTGCCAAAGGGATGCCCAGCTTCTGCAACCTCTCTCCCACCCCTTCCCCCTTTTTTAGTTTTAGAATTTCGCATTTCTTTTTATTTAGGCGGAAGCCAGAAAATAAACCAAATTCATCTATTTTGCTAACCAGCATTGGTAGGTCTCGTTCTGGGTTGGCCATGAAGAGGATGATGTTATCTGCGAACAGTGCGGATTTCACCTCTTCCCGTCCAATTTTTATGCCCTCGAATGAGTTTTGCTTGTTGATATACCTGGCCAGAAGTTCTAGAGCTAAGTTAAATAGCAACGGGGACAGAGGGCATCCCTGCCTTGTCCCCTTCTGTAATGGAAAGGCTGCCGACAGGAATCCTGGGGTAGAGATCTTTGCCTTGAGGTTAGCGTATAAATTTTGAATAAACTGCCTGAATTTACCTTGCATGCCTATCCGGTCCAGTACTAGGCCCAGCCATGGCCATCTGACATTGTCGAAAGCTTTTTCTGCGTCTAGTGTGACCATGGCTGGGTCTCTTCCCCCCTGTACACCCTCTTCTCTGACTACGTCCATCATCAAAAGTGCCTTTCGAACATTTGTTACACCTGAACGTCCTCTAATAAAACCTGTCTGGTGTTTGTCGATCAGGCCTGGTAATATCCCTGCTAATCTATCTGCCATTATTTTTGACAAGATTTTGATATCTAAATTAATGAGGGATATGGGTCGGTAATTCCCCGGATCTTCACCGCCCTTGTCTCCTTTCTGAATCAATGCTTCACCCGACAGTAGTTTATTATACAAATTTGTTAAATAAGGGGCTATTTCTTCCTTCAACACCTTATAAAATTCCCCCGTAAACCCGTCCGGACCCGGCGCTTTGTTCGTTCCCAGGTTTGAAATCACTAATTGGACCTCCTGTATTGTAATCGGACTATTCAATGCCTCCAGGTCCCCTTCTGGTATTTGTGTAAGTGGTACCGCATCTAGCCATTGCAATCCTCCCTCTTCTTCAGTGCCCTCAGCCTGGTATAGTGTCCTGTAATATTCCCCTAGCGTGTTATTGATTTCCTTTGGGTTATTAGTAGTTCCTCCCCCCTTCTTCTTTAGAGACATTATAAGATTCGGTTTATGTCTGCCCTTTGCCAGCTTTGCCAGAAGACGTCCTGCTTTGTCCCCAAATCTGCTAAGGTCGGTATCGAGTTGACCTTTCACCATTTGTTCCCTTCTGTCCGCCCATTCGTCAAACTCTTTTTTGGCTTCCTGCCAATTTTCCTTATCTTTAGTATCCCGCGACAATTTAAATTTCTGGTAAGTCTCAGAGATTCGTGCGCTTGTTTGAAGAAATTTCTCTCTCACCTTCTTCTTATAAGTTGCCGTGTATGCCATGATGTATCTCCTTATTACCACTTTACCCGTTTCCCAGAAGAGTTTACTGTTCTCTTTATGCTCGGCATTATCTAAAGAGAATCTAGACCACCACTCTTTCAATTTGAGTTTGAAATCACCGTCATTAGATAGATATGAGGGGAACCTCCATAAAAAGTCCAAACCTTTCGGATAAGTATCCATCAGGTCAATTCTTACCGGACTGTGGTCAGAAATAACCATCGGTTCTATGTCCACCGCTTCTATCCTGCGTAACACAGTTTCATTGGTGAGTATTATGTCTATCCTCGACCAAGAAGCGTGTGCATGAGAGAAGTGTGTAAATTCTATATCCTGAGGATGTAAGGTTCTCCACGCATCCATCAGTCCCACCCTATGCATCATATCAGTCAAGTCCTCTCCCTCCCTTTCCACTTGCCGAGGGTTCATTTCCCTCAAGACGTAAAGGTATCTTAAAGGTATGTTACACTTTCTGCCCAAGAGGCAGAACAGTTCTAGTAAAATGGCCGTACACCCCATCCGGAGGCTGCTCGCCTGCTAAGGAATATGCCAAGCAGACAGCATCCCGGATCCAACTAGACAGAGTGTTCTTTGTAGTGCCAGACCCCTTCTTAGGACCCTGAAACAAGAGGAAGAGAGCCTTACACTTCCTAAAGAGTAGTGTTCTAGCAACATACTCCAGGACTGCCCTGCACACATCTAAGGCATGAACCCGCACCTCTTCTGAGGTGGATGGAGTAGCATAAAAGGACGGCAGGATAACGTCTCGACTACAGTGAAATTTAGACGACTGTTTAGGAGAGATGCTGGTTCAGGTTTCAGAATTAACCTATCCGGGAGTACTAACAAAAATGGAGGATCAACCGTCAGAGCATGGAGGTCACCCCCCGCCTAGCAGTGCAACTAGCAGTACCATCTTCAAGGTCAGATGCCCGAGGGAAGCCGAGATTAAGGGCTCAAAGGGAGGACCGGGGAGTGCATCCAGGACCAGGGTCGAATCCCAAGAGGCCGTACTGGGAATGTGTACTGGAGTACTACGGTCGCAGGCCTGAACAAACTTAGCAACCCATCTATCACCAGCGATGTTATAGTTATAGAGGGTCCCTAGAGCCGATATGTGTACTTTAAAGGGACTAAACAGCCAGACCCAACTCCCAACCCTTCTGTAGGAATTCCAAAATAACTGAAATAAGCGTGTGGTCAGAGAGTACCCCCTGGTAGAAATCCAAAAACTTCTGCCAACCCTGCAGTATAGGTTGGAAGTGACAGGTTTACGACTGTTCAAAAGGGTCGAGATTAAAGCGACAGAGAAACCCCTCCGGCTCCACAGCGGCCCCCCAAAAGGTAAGCCGTCAGATGGAACCCTTCCGCCTCGTGGGCCAGAAAGGCACAATCAGAATCATCCGAGCCCTGTTGTCCCTGATCTTCCTGAGTACCAGTGGAATGAGACACATTGGGGGAAAAGCAAAGGCCAGGGTATAAGTCCAAGAACCTATAGGGCGTCCAATACCTCCGGATTGGAAATCAGATTCCAGGAGCTGAACCGACAGACTGTCAGTAGGACCTGGTTGCAAAGAGATCTTATCTCACCCGACCACCATAACCGCACCAGCTGTTTGAACACCTCCCTGTGCAACATTCACTCCCCCTGGTCGAGAGAGCGATGGCAGAGAAAGTCTGCCCTGGTCTACTCCCCGAATGTGGAGGGCTGAGAGAGAAAAAAAACTCTTCTGCCAATAGAAAAATGGCCACCGTGGTAGTCAGAGAAGATGACCGAGTGCCTCCTTGATGACTGATGTAAGCCACCACGGCAGCGTTGTCGGTCTGAACATGAACATGGGAGCCCTGCAGATGAAACAGGAACCTGCGAATGGCATCAGCTCCTTTTAGCTTGGAGGAGCCCTCCTGGTCCTCCCTTGGCCACAGACCCTGGGCTAGAAGCGCGCCTAGATGGGCCCCCCACCCCGAGGGACTAGCATCGGTCGTGAAGACAAAATCAGGCGGACACACCCATGATACCCCCTGGTTAGGTGACCTACCACCAGGAGAGTGACCATATTGCAAAAGGTGACAGACGAAGCCTGCCATCCAGGCAACCTTGCAAGGCCACGTCTACCTTCAGCACATTCTGCAGGAGAGCCCGAAAATGAAACTGTGCCTACAACCTGCCGGAAATCAAGAAGTCATAGTCCACAGGAGGGACATAGCGTCTCTAAAGGATAGGTTGGGATCGGCCCTGATGTTGCCGATATCCTCCCTGAGACCCTGTAACACATCCTCTGGGAGATAATATTTCTGAACGAGGGAACCTAATAGAAGACCCAAAAAAGACAACTCTCTCGTGGGGACAAGACGAGACTTTGGCCAGTTTATCAACCCTCAACTCCTTGGTGAATAGGCGAAGAGCCATGGAGAGCCCGAATGGCATGGCGGCAAACTGGAGACGGCGAACTTGACCATTGACACACACCGCCACCCGCAGATACTGCTGATGGACTAGATGAACTGGCAAAGGATAATAGACATCCGTGAGAACTAATACCACAATCCCGCACCTATGAAATAGAAGTTGAATAGTGGATTGTATGGACTCCAAATTAAACAAGCGAAATCTGAGGCAGGAGGTCAACTTTTTCAAATTAACGATAGTCCTAAAGGAACCATCCGGCTTGGGCACCAGAATGAGAGAGGAATAAAAGCCCCTCCCCTCCTGGCCCACAGGAACCTCAACTAGTACCTGTTTCCTCCTTAACTCCAACCACAGAGTCCAATAAAAGCTGACGACACCGATCAGACAAGGAAGTTAGAAGAAAAAAGTCCCCTGGGACCCTCACAAGTCCAGCTTTAACCCTGGTGAACCCAGGTGGAGGATCAAAGACTAGATGTAATAATGGACCAATTGTGGGGAAAAGCCAATAATCTACCCCCTACTGGAGGGACTACATTAGCGGTAATGGGCCCTCTGTTTGGAGCCCGAAGAACCCCCATAGAAGACACCTTTCTGCTTCTTTTCCGGAAGTATCCCATCTGGAGTCCCAGTGCCGACGAGAAAACTGCTGCTGTCTGAATGCTCGCCTATAATGAGGAAGAGATGGTTGTGATAAACCTTTCTTACGTCCCCAGACTGTGTCAGGATGGCATCTAAGACAGAGCCGAAGAGGGATGTGTTGAGTAATCCCTCTACACGGGAGGCCCTATCAGACTCACACCCTGGCAGTCATGACTGGCCCAGGGAACACAATAGCCCTAGGCACTCCCGAAGAAAACTAAGGGAGTGCCAGATTTTGACCGGAATAAAGGACCTGAGGTCAGCCGTACGTAGTGGGGCTTCCTCTTTCAGGGTCTGTGTGACATATGCCTGACACACTATCAGGGACCAAGTGTCTTTCGGTCCGCGAAAGACACTTGGTCCCTGATAGAGTTTCACCCCCACGTTGTGGAAGTGTGGTCCCGGCTGCGGCTGCTGTGTTTGAGCGATCAAGCTAGTTGTGGGCTTCACAACTAAATCAGGTGAGCAGTTTTCATACTGTATGGGATTTGATTCCTATTGAGGATAAGACCCTATGCGCATTCTCATTTTATAGATATGCCTGACACAGACATCTTAGACAACTGTCTGGCAGGGGAACTGCACACAAGGCACACTGTTAAAGCCTCGTCGAATAACTAGTGGCCCACAGTCGCCAGGGCACTGGGCCTGCCAGGGGGAGAGCCAGCATGTCTCACCGATAGAAAATGCCTTGGATGATGTACATCTTAGGATTGCACCCACAGCCGCATATGTGGAGTATGGTGCAGGAGATACACTGCTACATGGTTGCTGCCAGAGCAGCCACTCTGCAGCTATGTGCTTAACGTCATCGCTCCCTTTCTAGCCTGGCCATCAGGTAACAGAAGAGAAGGAGAAAAAAGGAGTGCAGGAAGAATGAAAGGACACAAAAACACAGAAAACCGTACATCAGACTATACGAGAACCATGCACATCCCCATAGCTGACACCCTCGGTACCGGCTCTGCAGGAGCAGTCATGCTGCTGGACTTGGTAGACTTCTCCTCCTTCCAGCCTGCCGTGTCCGCATCCTTGGGGACCTTCGCTGCCCCATTCCTGAGGCTGCCTGTGCGTTCTGCACCTTACTGGTGCACTTCTCCTATGGGGAACGACATTTGCACATACCTAACAGGCGTCATCGCTACTTCCGGGAATGCGCACACGTCCTCCCGGAAGATGCTGTACTAACCACCGGGCAGCTGCTCCGCTCCACCGCTGCCGCCCCTCCCGCACTCTGCAACCCATGGCGGCACCACCCGGACCCTGGGTTGGGAGGCACCCAGATGAGGAGGGAGAGTGATGCCTAGCTCCCCCGACGCTGCCCCGGATCCAGGAGTGTCGGGACCCCAGGTAAACTCTTCATCTGTGGGTTCCCCTCAAGGACAAGGAAACCAACTGAGGAGGGCCGCCCCTTTTTATCTGTAGGTTTCCTGTCCTTGTGGGCGGATCCCCTCTCTCATGTGGGTGCGGTCATGGCGATAGGAAAATAAGACATATTTCTAGTTGATTCACACTTTTTTGTTAAGTATATTATTCCACATGTTAATTCATAGTTTTGATGCCTTCAGTGTGAATCTACTATTTTCATAGTCATGAAAATAAAGAAAACTCTTTGAATGCGAAGGTGTGTCCAAACTTTTGGTCTGTACTGTATATAAGGTCTGATATGGGTTATCTTGACGTTTGGTAGAACGGCTTAGTATATATTTTTTGCAAAAACATAGTAACATAGTTTTTAAGGTTGAAGGAAGACTTTACGTCCATCTAGTTCAACCCATAGCCTAACATGTTGATCCAAAGGAAGGCAAAAAAAAACCCATGTGGCAACACTAAGCTCCACATTGGGGAAAAAAATTCCTTCCTGACTCCCGATATGGCAATCAGACTAGTTTCCTGGATCAACGCCCTATCAAAGAATATAGTATATATAACTGGTAATATTATAGTTTTCAAGAAAGGCATCCAGGCCCTTCTTAAATGTTAGTAGTGAGTCACTCATTACAACATCATGTGGCAGAGAGTTCCATAGTCTCACTGCTCTTACAGTAAAGAATCCGCGTCTGTGATTATGATTAAACCTTCTTTCCTCCAGACGTAGAGGATGCCCCCTTGTCCCAGTCTCAGGCCTAAGAGTAAAGAGATCATTAGAAAGTTCTCTGTACTGTCCCCTCATATATTTATACATTATTATAAGATTACCCCTAAGCCTTCGTTTTTCCAAGCTAAATAACCCAAGTTTAATAACCTGTCTTGGTATTGCAGGCCCCTTAATCCTCTAATGACTTTTGTCGCTCTTCTCTGGACCCGCTCTAGTTCAGCTATGTCTTTCTTATACACCGGAGACCAGAATTGTACACAGTATTCTAAATGTGGTCGCACTAGTGACTTGTATAGAGGTAAAATTATGTTCTCCTCATGATCATCTAGGCCTCTTTTAATACATCCCATTATTTTATTTGCCTAAATGTGAGTTTGTCATCTACCCATACACCCAGGTCTTTTTCAGTGACAGTTTTGCCCAGTGTTTTACAATTAAGCACATAATTATACCTTTTGTTTCCTCTGCCCAATGCATGACTTTACATTTATCCCCATTAAAGCTCATTTGCCATTTAGCAGCCCAAGCTTCTAGTTTACATAAATCCTCCTGTAATATAAAATTGTCCTCCTCTGTATTGATTACCCTGCAGAGTTTAGTGTCATCTGCAAATATTGAGATTCTACTCTGTATGCCCCCTACAAGGTCATTAATAAATATATTAAATAGAAGTGGGCCCAACACTGACCCCTGTGGTACCCCACTGTTAACTGTGACCCATTCTGAGAGTGTTCCATTAATAACCACCCTTTGTTTCCTATCACTAAGCCAGATCTTAACCCACTTACACATATTTTCCCCTATCCCCATTGCCCTCATTTTATGGATCAACCTTTTGTGTGGCACCGTATCAAAAGCTTTTGAGAAGTCCATATACACCACATCCACTGCATTTCTTTGGTCCAGTCCAGAACTTACTTCTTCATAGAAGCTTATCAGATTAATTTGACAGGAACGGTCCGTCATAAAACCATGTTGATAATGGGTCATGAGGTTATTTTTCTTCAGATACTCCAGTATAGCATCTCTTAGAAAACCCTCTAGGATTTTACCCACAGTAGAGGTTAAGCTTACTGGCCTATAATTTCCAAGTTGTTTTTGCCCCCTTTTTGAATATTGGCACCACATTTGCTATACGCCAGTCCTGTGGTACAGACCCTGTTATTATGGAATCTTTAAATATTAAAAATAATGGTCTATCTATGACAGTACTTAATTCCTGCAGCACTCCGGGGTGTATCCCATCCGGGCCCGGGGATTTGTCAATTTTAGTGATTTTTAGACGATGCCGTACTTCCTCTTGGGTTAAGCAGGTGACATTTAATTGAGAATTTTTGTTATCACTGATCATATTGTCTGTCATGGGATTTTCTTGTGTAAATACTGTTGAAAAAAAGTCATTTAGCATATTGGCTTTTTCCTCATCCTCATCCACCCAGACTATTTTTAAAGGGGCCAACACCATCATTTTTTAGTTTCTTACTATTTATGTAGTTAAAAAATATTTTGGGATTATTTTTACTTTCTCTGGCAAGGAGTCTGTCTCAATCTTTGCTGCCTTAATTTGCTTTTTACAGATGTTATTTAATTTTCTGTATTTATTTAATGCTTCATCACTACCTACTTGCTTTAATTCCCTAAATGCTTTCTTTTTGTCACTTATTGCACCTCTTACCACTTTATTTAGCCATAGTGGTTTCCTCCTATTTCTACCACGCTTATTCCCATAGGGTATATATTGTGCACAGGTCCTATTCAGGATGCTAATAAACATCTCCCATTTGCTTTGTGTACTTTTATGTCTCAGGACATCGTCTCAGTTTATTGCACTAAGATCATCTCTCAACCGTTGGAAATTTGCCTTCCTGAAGTTTAGTGTCCTTGTAGCCCACCATCCATGCCAAAGACAGAAAACCAAAAGCACTTACAGGACGCAGTCAGAGCCCAATTGTGGAGCAAGCCCAGCTGCTGGCTGATGAGTCGCCTCTACCAGCAAAATGTGGGAGGCGACCTGCCATGCATACACTAGGCCTGCATAGAGCACCATTCACACTGATACATATGATGCAGAGTGTCTGAAAGCTACCCAACCGCTCCGCTGCCTGAGCATTGGGCCGCACAGTACGATGCTTCTGCACCACTGGATGAACGGCGCCCCTATGGGCCCACCTGCGCCCTGGATGGATAAAAAAGTGCTAAAGTTTTTTATATGATAAAAAAAAACCTTTATAGATGGGATTTTGGTTCATGTGTTGGCCCAAGACATTTAAGCTGATGACCCACGATCAAGGGATCCCATGCTCACCAGTCTAACAAAATTGTACAAAAACTACTAGAAAAAAGCAGCATCAGAAAAACTCACCATCCATGCCAAAGACAGAAAACCAAAAGCACTTACAGGACGCAGTCAGAGCCCAATTGTGGAGCAAGCCCAGCTGCTGGCTGATGAGTCGCCTCTACCAGCAAAATGTGGGAGGCGACCTGCCATGCATACACTAGGCCTGCATAGAGCACCATTCACACTGATACATATGATGCAGAGTGTCTGAAAGCTACCCAACCGCTCCGCTGCCTGAGCATTGGGCCGCACAGTACGATGCTTCTGCACCACTGGATGAACGGCGCCCCTATGGGCCCACCTGCGCCCTGGATGGATAAAAAAGTGCTAAAGTTTTTTATATGATAAATAAAAAACCTTTATAGATGGGATTTTGGTTCATGTGTTGGCCCAAGACATTTAAGCTGATGACCCACGATCAAGGGATCCCATGCTCACCAGTCCTAACAAAATTGTACAAAAACTACTAGAAAAAAGCAGCATCAGAAAAACTCACCATCCATGCCAAAGACAGAAAACCAAAAGCACTTACAGGACGCAGTCAGAGCCCAATTGTGGAGCAAGCCCAGCTGCTGGCTGATGAGTCGCCTCTACCAGCAAAATGTGGGAGGCGACCTGCCATGCATACACTAGGCCTGCATAGAGCACCATTCACACTGATACATATGATGCAGAGTGTCTGAAAGCTACCCAACCGCTCCGCTGCCTGAGCATTGGGCCGCACAGTACGATGCTTCTGCACCACTGGATGAACGCGCGCCCCTGGCTGATTTCTAGTTTTTTGTAAATTTTAAGATGGGATGGTCTTGTGTGGCCAGCTTAAGCTGGCCCACGACAAATCCATCTAAGTTTATTTACATATAAAAAACATAGCACATCCATCCAGCGCAGGCCTTAGGCGCGTCAGCCAGTGGGCAAGCAGTCTGTGCGCCCAACCAGCAAGTGGGAGCGACCTCTGCATCATAGTATAGGGAATTCCTCTATGTCAGAGTGTCTGAAAGCTACCCAACCGCTCCGCTGCCATGAGCATGGGCCGCACAGTACGTGCTTCGCACACTGGATGAACGGCGCCCTGATGCTGGCCTCGCTTGGATGGATTCTATAGTTTTTTTATGTATACAATTTTGTTAGACTGGTGAGCATGGGATCCCTTGATCGTGGGTCATCAGCTTAAATGTCTTGGCCAACACATGAACCAAAATCCCATCTATAAAGGTTTTTTATTTATCATATAAAAAACTTTAGACTTTTTTATCCATCCAGGGCGCAGGTGGGCCCATAGGGCGCCGTTCATCCAGTGGTGCAGAAGCATCGTACTGTGCGGCCAATGCTCAGGCAGCGGAGCGGTTGGGTAGCTTTCAGACACTCTGCATCATATGTATCAGTGTGAATGGTGCTCTATGCAGGCATAGTGTATGCATGGCAGGTCGCCTCCCACATTTTGCTGGTAGAGGCGACTCATCAGCCAGCAGCTGGGCTTGTCTGCACCAATTGGGCCGACTGCGTCTGTATGCTTTTGGTTTTCTGTCTTTGGCATGGATGAGTGGTTTTTCTGATGCTGCTTTTTTCTAGTAGTTTTTGTACAATTTTGTTAGGACTGGTGAGCATGGGATCCCTTGATCGTGGGTCATCAGCTTAAATGTCTTGGGCCAACACATGAACCAAAATCCCATCTATAAAGGTTTTTTATTTATCATATAAAAAACTTTAGCACTTTTTTATCCATCCAGGGCGCAGGTGGGCCCATAGGGGCGCCGTTCATCCAGTGGTGCAGAAGCATCGTACTGTGCGGCCCAATGCTCAGGCAGCGGAGCGGTTGGGTAGCTTTCAGACACTCTGCATCATATGTATCAGTGTGAATGGTGCTCTATGCAGGCCTAGTGTATGCATGGCAGGTCGCCTCCCACATTTTGCTGGTAGAGGCGACTCATCAGCCAGCAGCTGGGCTTGCTCCACAATTGGGCTCTGACTGCGTCCTGTAAGTGCTTTTGGTTTTCTGTCTTTGGCATGGATGGTGAGTTTTTCTGATGCTGCTTTTTTCTAGTAGTTTTTGTACAATTTTGTTAGGACTGGTGAGCATGGGATCCCTTGATCGTGGGTCATCAGCTTAAATGTCTTGGGCCAACACATGAACCAAAATCCCATCTATAAAGGTTTTTTATTTATCATATAAAAAACTTTAGCACTTTTTTATCCATCCAGGGCGCAGGTGGGCCCATAGGGGCGCCGTTCATCCAGTGGTGCAGAAGCATCGTACTGTGCGGCCCAATGCTCAGGCAGCGGAGCGGTTGGGTAGCTTTCAGACACTCTGCATCATATGTATCAGTGTGAATGGTGCTCTATGCAGGCCTAGTGTATGCATGGCAGGTCGCCTCCCACATTTTGCTGGTAGAGGCGACTCATCAGCCAGCAGCTGGGCTTGCTCCACAATTGGGCTCTGACTGCGTCCTGTAAGTGCTTTTGGTTTTCTGTCTTTGGCATGGATGGTGAGTTTTTCTGATGCTGCTTTTTTCTAGTAGTTTTTGTACAATTTTGTTAGGACTGGTGAGCATGGGATCCCTTGATCGTGGGTCATCAGCTTAAATGTCTTGGGCCAACACATGAACCAAAATCCCATCTATAAAGGTTTTTTATTTATCATATAAAAAACTTTAGCACTTTTTTATCCATCCAGGGCGCAGGTGGGCCCATAGGGGCGCCGTTCATCCAGTGGTGCAGAAGCATCGTACTGTGCGGCCCAATGCTCAGGCAGCGGAGCGGTTGGGTAGCTTTCAGACACTCTGCATCATATGTATCAGTGTGAATGGTGCTCTATGCAGGCCTAGTGTATGCATGGCAGGTCGCCTCCCACATTTTGCTGGTAGAGGCGACTCATCAGCCAGCAGCTGGGCTTGCTCCACAATTGGCTCTGACTGCGTCCTGTAAGTGCTTTTGGTTTTCTGTCTTTGGCATGGATGGTGAGTTTTTCTGATGCTGCTTTTTTTAGTAGTTTTTGTACAATTTTGTTAGGACTGGTGAGCATGGGATCCTTGATCGTGGGTCATCAGCTTAAATGTCTTGGGCAACACATGAACCAAAATCCCATCTATAAAGGTTTTTTATTTATCATATAAAAAACTTTAGCACTTTTTTATCCATCCAGGGCGCAGGTGGGCCATAGGGGCGCGTTCATCCAGTGGTGCAGAAGCATGTACTGTGCGGCCCAATGCTCAGGCAGCGGAGCGGTTGGGTAGCTTTCAGACACTCTGCATCATATGTATCAGTGTGAATGGTGCTCTATGCAGGCCTAGTGTATGCATGGCAGGTGCCTCCCACATTTTGCTGGTAGAGGCGACTCATCAGCCAGCAGCTGGGCTTGCTCCACAATTGGCTCTGACTGCGTCCTGTAAGTGCTTTTGGTTTTCTGTCTTTGGCATGGATGGTGAGTTTTCTGATGCTGCTTTTTTCTAGTAGTTTTTGTACAATTTTGTTAGGACTGGTGAGCATGGGATCCTTGATCGTGGGTCATAGCTTAAATGTCTTGGGCCAACACATGAACCAAAATCCCATCTATAAAGGTTTTTTATTTATCATATAAAAAACTTTAGCACTTTTTTATCCATCCAGGGCGCAGGTGGGCCCATAGGGGCGCCGTTCATCCAGTGGTGCAGAAGCATCGTACTGTGCGGCCCAATGCTCAGGCAGCGGAGCGGTTGGGTAGCTTTCAGACACTCTGCATCATATGTATCAGTGTGAATGGTGCTCTATGCAGGCCTAGTGTATGCATGGCAGGTCGCCTCCCACATTTTGCTGGTAGAGGCGACTCATCAGCCAGCAGCTGGGCTTGCTCCACAATTGGGCTCTGACTGCGTCCTGTAAGTGCTTTTGGTTTTCTGTCTTTGGCATGGATGGTGAGTTGTCCTTGTAGCCCCTCTACTACACATCTTAGTAAAGGATACTTGAAAGCTTATTATGTTATGATCACTATTACCCAAGTGACCTCCAACCCGTATATTTGATATGCGGTCCGGCCTGTTGGTTAATATTAGGTCCAGCAGTGCCCCCCTTCTTGTTGGGTCCTGAACCAGTTGTGAAAGGTACCGTATGTACTCGTGTATAAGTCGAGTTTTTCAGCCCAAAATTTGGGCTGAAAAGTCTCCCCCTCGGCTTATACACGAGTCACTACGGTACCTGTGGGCTGTGGAGGCTGGGGGGAGGCTGCTGTATGAGCGGCCCCGTCACGTGGGGCCGCTCATTATATATGCACTGCTTCCCCCTGTCAATCAGCGGCAGGGGGAAACAGTGCATATATGCCCCCCAAAAGCTGGCACCGTCCCCCCTTGTAAGGGCCCGCCCCCCCTGCTTATATATTACCATCCCGGTCTTCTGATCAGCGCCGCTCCTCGGTGCTCCTTCTTCATCCTCCCGTCCTCGCTGCATCCGGGATCTCCGGCCGTCGCAGGCATATGACGTCATCGCGTGACGGCCGGAGATCCCGGATTCAGCAAGGACGGAGCATGAAGAAGAAGCACCGAGGAGCGGCGCTGATCAGAACACCGGGATGGTAAGAGAAGCAGCGGGGGGGGGCCTTACAAGGGGGGCGAGTGCCAGCATTTGGGGGCTGCTGGGTACCCCCAGGGGGATGTTGGGTACCCCAGGGGGCCGCTGTATAACCCCTGGGGGGTGCTGTATATACTGCTGAGGCCTGTATACCACTGGGGCTGCTGTATATACTGGTGGGGTCTGTATATACCACTGGGGAGGCTGCTGTATACCACTGGGGTTGCTGTATATACTACTGGGGCCTGTATATGCCACTGGGGAGGCTGCTGTATACTACCATTGGGGGGCCTGTATACCACACTGCTGGGGGCTGTACACCTGTGCTGGGGTCCACCCTCGGCTTATACACGAGTCAATGGGTTTTCCCAGGATTTGGGGGAAAAAGTAGGGGGGCCGGCTTATACACGAGTATATACGGTAATTGTCTCTGATAGTTTTCAAAAACTTATTACCTTTGCCGGAACTGCAGGTTTCTGTTCCCCAATGTATTTCAGGGTAGTTGAAGTCCCCCATAATAATGACTTCTCCCTGAGTCGCTGCTTCATCTATTTGCTTTATGAATGTATGAACAAAATAACCCGTTCTTTACTACTTTTTTAGCAGCACTTGCTTTTTTATTACAACAGAGTATTTTTATACGTTTAACTATTTTTTTGTGATTCAGATGCAACATTAGTGCCTAAAAAGGTCATGCTGGAGGATGTTGCAGGCAGCAGAATGTTCTCCATGTCGTCTCCAGACTGTCAGCATGCCAACATATACTCACCTGTCTCCAGTTCTGCCCATTTCAACCGGCTCTCTGCAGCTCTGATGGTGGGTTTACACGCCGCGATATCGGCGTCCAACTCCGACCCAACTCCGACCCAACTCCGACAAAAAGTCACGTGGGTCGCGAGTTGGAGCCGATATCGTGTGCGCGTTGTACTGTTTTAGCATCCAACGCGATGCTGGAACGATATCGGAGTTGAATAGCAAAGCTATTCAACTTCCCGATATCGCATGGCCGTTGTACCAGCATCGCTGCGTGTGACAGCCCAACTCCGATGCGTACTCGCACCTCACCCATTAACTCCCATGTTAAATGGTCGATACTGGGTTGGTGGGCGTACACATCGGAGGGACGTTGTTTCCCGATATCGCAGCGTGTAAACCGGCGATGCGATATCGGGAAAAGTGCTCCCAAAATGCGCGCTCCCGCGGCGTTGTATGCGATATCGGGACGGTATCGCTACGTGTAACCCCACCATCAGAGCAGTGAATATTTCAGGAGAGTAATGACAGCCCAGAAAGTGAGAGGGATAGGAGCATCGCTGGAGACAGGCGAGTATGACATTCTTTATTTTTACACTAAAAACTCTTTCCTCATGTCCGTGCACACTGATGTCACACAGACGAGATCCGTGCACAGGACATTTTTGGCATGAACCCATTGATCTGAATGAGTCCATGTATCTGTGCTGCCGGCCGCCAAAAATGGACATCTTCGTGTGGAGCACACGGACGTGCATCTTCCCCACACGGAGGCAAGGTTCATGCGGAAAAACGAATGTGTGAAAAGGACCATAGAGCATCATGTGACTCTGTATGTTCGTGCCTCCGGCATGTGTCTGCACACATGCCGAGGCAAGGACATGTCAAAGAGGCCTAACTAAGCAAGGGGGCTTCGCCACCTCCTGAACTCACCCATAGACCCCAGCTTCTGTTGTAAACAACTCCACAACCACATGGACTTAAAAATTAAGGGCCACGTCACACACACAGATAATTGTGCAGAGATTGTTCGCAGATCTCTGGTTGCAGTGAACTCATGGACACATTGTTCCATTTTGTGGCCGTGTAAAAATAGAAAAATGTGTCCATGATTTCACTGCAACCAGAGATCTGCGAACAATCTCTGCACAGATATCGGTGTGTGTGTGACATGGCCCTAACATGTATTCCTTCCAAAATAAGAAATGCCCTCGGGACCATGCCCACCACCTAAAATGGTCACATCCACAAACCTCCGGCCTTCAAATCTTTATGCATACTGACCAGGCACCTCTAATAGTCAATGACTAGCACTCAACTTAGTGGTGGTTATGGTGCTAGTAGAACGGATCCTTGGATCCCCAATGATATTAAGTTTTAGAATCACAGCACTCATACAACATGGTTTCTTTTTGCTTCAAAGGGAATTTATTTCAAACAGTGAGTAAAGGCCCCGTTACACCTAACAATGTCCCAGCGATCCGACCAACGATTGGGGTCGCTGGGACATCGTTATCTGATCGCTGGTGAGCTGTCAAACAGGCAGACTCACCAGCGATCAGGACCAGCGAGAATGCTGGTAATCAAGGTAAATATCGGGTAACTAAGCGCAGCGCTGCGCTTAGTTACCCGACATTTACCCTGGTTACCATCTCCCAGCACTTGCTTTGCGGCGCTGGGAGATCGTTCATCGTTGGTCTCCCGCTGTCACACACGGCGATGCTGGCCGCCCAACGGTATACTAACGATAGATATATGGTCCTGACCATAAATCAACGATCAACCGACTTATCGTTGATTGTTGATACAGGACACACGCAACTATGTCGTTTCAACATCGCTGCAACGTCACCAAACCGGTGATGTTGCAACGATGTCGTAGTATGTAACGGGGCCTTTAGAGGATGAGATAAGCAAAGTTAACATTTCGGCTAAAGCAGGCGTGGGATCACAACGTCACTAAAATAGAATATACAGATAAGTAGTTTACAAAATATAAAAAGAAGGTTACTATATATAGTATATACAATGGACCCCAGTCTATGAATGTGTTGATTTATCTATGTAAAAAATGATGTCGCTGGTGCTCATACTCAGGGAGGCATGAATAGGGAACATGAAAACCAAGAAGGAATATGGAAAGAAAAGATGTTTAGTAAAGAGAAGAGTGTGGCTAGTTTTAAGTTACCTGCTAGTAAGAAAAAATCAGGGTTATCACTCTAAAGATACCGTTACACGGTACGAGATTATGAACAATATCGCTCAGACGTCACGGGTTTGGAGTCGTTGACACGACATTGTTAGGACGTCGTTCCGTGTTACACCGAGATACAACTACGATAAATCGTTGGATTGTTGATCGCAGATTTGAGAACATGTTCTCAAACGATCCACCAACCTGCAGCTTCATTGTGTGTGACACATCCATAACAATGTCTTTCACGACTCTGCCCATTCACATCAGTGAACAAATATCGTTCGCTGGGTTGAGCGAACGATAGCTGCTCACTACATCATTGGTGCGTCCACGATATCTAGACGTGACATCTCACCAACGATGTCAGAACGATGTCTGAAACGACCGCGCACCCACGAGATCGTTGCCGACATCGTTCCAATGTCGTGCCGTGTAACGGGGCCTTTATTTTCTCAACAAAACCTATGTGATTCAGGGATATGCTGTCCACACACATTGGATTCATTTCATTGCAGAAAGTGTAAACACCCCAGGTTTTGCTGTGGATTTGAAACAATGAGCAGGTCAATTGTTTTACAGTGTTCTAGGGCAAAACACAGCAATCCTCCTGCCAAGAAAGCAGGAGAGACTACAAACCCCTCAGCGTTTGCTGTGTTTTAACAAAAGCAAAAACCAACGTGTCTGGACACAGGCTTATGATCTCATTAAAACTAAATGTGGAGAGAAGCAAAAGGTGCAAAAGAGTTTTAATGAAACCCAAGTGTAAAACTAATCCTATGCTATTGGATCGGGAGAGCTGTGCCCGATGCAGCCTCCCCGTATGAGGAGCGGCGCTGTGCCCGGTGCAGCCTCCCCGTATGAGGAGCGGCGCTGTGCCCCGTGCAGCCTCCCCGTAGGAGGAGCGGCGCTGTGCCCCGTGCAGCCTCCCCGTACGAGGAGCGGCGCTGTGCCCCGTGCAGCCTCCCCGCACGAGGAGCGGCGCTGTTCCCCGTGCAGCCTCCCCGCACGAGGAGCGGCGCTGTGCCCCGTGCAGCCTCCCCGCACGAGGAGCGGCGCTGTGCCCCGTGCAGCCTCCCCGCACGAGGAGCGGCGCTGTGCCCCGTGCAGCCTCCCCGCACGAGGAGCGGCGCTGTGCCCCGTGCAGCCTCCCCGCACGAGGAGCGGCGCTGTGCCCCGTGCAGCCTCCCCGCACGAGGAGCGGCGCTGTGCCCCGTGCAGCCTCCCCGCACGAGGAGCGGCGCTGTGCCCCGTGCAGCCTCCCCGCACGAGGAGCGGCGCTGTGCCCCGTGCAGCCTCCCCGCACGAGGAGCGGCGCTGTGCCCCGTGCAGCCTCCCCGCACGAGGAGCGGCGCTGTGCCCCGTGCAGCCTCCCCGCACGAGGAGCGGCGCTGTGCCCCGTGCAGCCTCCCCGCACGAGGAGCGGCGCTGTGCCCCGTGCAGCCTCCCCGCACGAGGAGCGGCGCTGTGCCCCGTGCAACCTCGCTGTGCCCGATGCAGCCTCCCCGTACAAGGAGCGGCGCTGTGCCCGGTGCAGCCTTCCCGTACGAGGAGCGGCGCTGTGCCCCGTGCAACCTCGCTGTGCCCGGTGCAGCCTCCCCGTACGAGGAGCGGCGCTGTGCCCGGTGCTGCCTTCCCGTACGAGGAGCGGCGCTGTGCCCGGTGCAGCCTTCCCGGACGAGGAGCGGCGCTGTGCCCGGTGCAGCCTTCCCGTACGAGGAGCGGCGCTGTGCCCGGTGCAGCCTCCCCGTACGAAGAGCGGCGCTGTGCCCCGTGCAGCCTCCCCGTACGAGGAGCGGCGCTGTGCCCCGTGCAGCCTCCCCGTACGAGGAGCGGCGCTGTGCCCCGTGCAGCCTCCCCGTACGAGGAGCGGCGCTGTGCCCGCTGCAGCCTCCCCGTACGAGGAGCGGCGCTGTGCCCGGTGCTGTCTCCCCGTATTTGGAGCAGCCCTGTGCCCGATGCAGCCTCCCCGTACGAGGAGCAGCGCTGTGCCCCGTGCAGCCTCCCCGTACGAGGAGCAGCGCTGTGCCCCGTGCAGCCTCCCCGTACGAGGAGCAGCGCTGTGCCCCGTGCAGCCTCCCCGTACGAGGAGCAGCGCTGTGCCCCGTGCAGCCTCCCCGTACGAGGAGCAGCGCTGTGCCCCGTGCAGCCTCCCCGTACGAGGAGCAGCGCTGTGCCCCGTGCAGCCTCCCCGTACGAGGAGCAGCGCTGTGCCCCGTGCAGCCTCCCCGTACGAGGAGCAGCGCTGTGCCCCGTGCAGCCTCCCCGTACGAGGAGCAGCGCTGTGCCCCGTGCAGCCTCCCCGTACGAGGAGCAGCGCTGTGCCCCGTGCAGCCTCCCCGTACGAGGAGCAGCGCTGTGTCCGGTGCAGCCTCCCCGTACGAGGAGCAGCTACTGTGTCCGGTGCAGCCTCCCCGTACGAGGAGCAGCTACTGTGTCCGGTGCAGCCTCCCCGTACGAGGAGCAGCTACTGTGCCCGGTGCAGCCTCCCCGTACGAGGAGCAGCACTGTGCCCGGTGTAGCCTCCCCATATGAGGAGCGGCTACTGTGCCCGCTGCAGCCTCCCCGTATTTGGAGCAGCACTGTGCCCGGTGCAGCCTCCCCGTACGAGGAGCAGCGCTGTGCCCCGAGCAGCCTCCCCGTATGAAGAGCAGCGCTGTGCCCCGTGCAGCCTCCCCGTACGAGGAGCAGCGCTGTGCCCCGTGCAGCCTCCCCGTATGAGGAGCAGCGCTGTGCCCGGTGCAGCCTCCCCGTACGAGGAGCAGCGCTATGCCCGATGCAGCCTCCCCGTATGAGGAGCGGCTACTGTGCCCCGTGCACCCTCCCCGTATGAGGAGCATCGCTGTGCCCCGTGCACCCTCCCCGTATGAGGAGCAGCGCTGTGCCCGGTGCATTGCTGTGCCCGCTGCAGCCTTCCCGTATGAGGAGCGGCGCTGTGCCCGGTGCTGCCTCCCAGTATTTGGAGCAGCGCTGTGCCCCGTGCAGCCTCCCCGTACGAGGAGCAGCGCTGTGCCCCGTGCAGCCTCCCCGTATGAAGAGCAGCGCTGTGCCCGGTGCAGCCTCCCCGTACGAAGAGCAGCGCTGTGCCCCGTGCAGCCTCCCCGTACGAGGAGCAGCGCTGTGCCCCGTGCAGCCTCCCCGTATGAGGAGCAGCGCTGTGCCCCGTGCAGCCTCCCCGTACGAGGAGCAGCGCTGTGTCCGGTGCAGCCTCCCCGTATGAGGAGCAGCGCTGTGCCCCGTGCAGCCTCCCCGTACGAGGAGCAGCGCTGTGTCCGGTGCAGCCTCCCCGTACGAGGAGCAGCGCTGTGCCCCGTGCAGCCTCCCCGTACGAGGAGCAGCGCTGTGTCCGGTGCAGCCTCCCCGTATGAGGAGCAGCGCTGTGCCCCGTGCAGCCTCCCCGTACGAGGAGCAGCGCTGTGTCCGGTGCAGCCTTCCCGTATGAGGAGCGGCGCTGAGCCCGGTGCTGCCTCCCAGTATTTGGAGCAGCGCTGTGCCCCGTGCAGCCTCCCCGTATGAAGAGCAGCGCTGTGCCCGGTGCAGCCTCCCCGTACGAAGAGCAGCGCTGTGCCCCGTGCAGCCTCCCCGTACGAGGAGCAGCGCTGTGCCCCGTGCAGCCTCCCCGTATGAGGAGCAGCGCTGTGCCCCGTGCAGCCTCCCCGTACGAGGAGCAGCGCTGTGTCCGGTGCAGCCTCCCCGTATGAGGAGCAGCGCTGTGCCCCGTGCAGCCTCCCCGTACGAGGAGCAGCGCTGTGTCCGGTGCAGCCTCCCCGTACGAGGAGCAGCGCTGTGCCCCGTGCAGCCTCCCCGTACGAGGAGCAGCGCACGATGCTGAAGTTGGTTTCTTATTCGTTCAGTTTCTTATTCGGGCTGAAGTTGGTTTCTTATTCAGCAGTTTCTTATTCGGCTATTTTTTATTTTCTGCTTTTTTCAGCTTTTTCAATAAAAATTAACCATTCTACGTATATAATAATATGCAGTCATGTGCCCTTTTATGAATACAGTTAAAAACAGATAAAAAAAAATAGAAGGCTGGCATCAAAATGGGCATCAAAGTGGGCACTGAGGTCTGGTATGGAAAGGGTTAAATGGCTTTGTGCCACTAATCTGACACCTGATTTACATACTTTGTGATGCAACACATCAAGTTCATGTCAATCCAGCCTGGCACAAATTGGTTCTGGGCATCAGAACTGGCATCAAAGTGGGCAGAGAACCAATTTTCACACATGTGAATAAGTAACAGCTATTTTTAAGGGGTTAAATGCCTTTGTGCCACTCATGTAACACCTGGTTTACATACCCACTGATGCCCCACATGAAATCCATGTCTCTCCAGCCTGGCACAAAAGGGTTCTGGGCATCAAAACTGGCATCAAAGTGGGCAAATTGCCCATTTTCACAGATTTGAATAAGTAACAGCTATTTTTAAGGGGTTAAATGCCTTTGTGCCACTCATCTGACACCTGATTTACATACCTACTGATGCCCCACATGAAATCCATGTCAATCCAGCCTGGCACAAAAGGGTTCTGGGTATCAGAACTGGCATCAAAGTGGGCAAATCACCCATTTTCACAGATTTGAATAAGTAACAGCTATTTTTAAGGGGTTAAATGTCTTTGTGCCACTCATCTGACACCTGATTTACATACCTACTGATGCCCCACATGAAATCCATGTCTCTCCAGCCTGGCACAAAAGGGTTCTGGGTATCAGAACTGGCATCAAAGTGGGCAAATTGACCATTTTCACAGATTTGAATAAGTAACAGATATTTTTAAAGGGTTAAATGCCTTTGTGCCACTCATCTGACACCTGATTTACATACCTACTGATGCCCCACATGAAATCCATGTCTCTCCAGCCTGGCACAAAAGGGTTCTGGGCATCAAAACTGGCATCAAAGTGGGCAAATTGACCATTTTCACAGATTTGAATAAGTAACAGCAATTTTTAAGGGGTTAAATGGCTTTGTGCCACTGATCTAAGACCTGATTTACATACCTACTGATGCCCCACATGAAATCCATGCCAATCCAGCCTGGCACAAAAGGGTTCTGGGCATCAAAACTGGCATCAAAGTGGGCAAATTTCACATTTTCACAGATTTGAATAAGTAACAGCTATTTTTAAGGGGTTAAATGCCTTTGTGCCACTCATCTGACACCTGATTTACATACCCACTGATGCCCCACATGAAATCCATGTCTCTCCAGCCTGGCACAAAAGGGTTCTGGGCATCAAAACTGGCATCAAAGTGGGCAAATTGCCCATTTTCACTGATTTGAATAAGTAACAGCTATTTTTAAGGGGTTAAATGGCTTTGTGCCACTCATCTGACACCTGATTTACATACCTACTGATGCCCCACATGAAATCCATGTCTCTCCAGCCTGGCACAAATGGGTTCTGGGCATCAAAACTGGCATCAAAGTGGGCAAATTGCCCATTTTCACTGATTTGAATAAGTAACAGCTATTTTTAAGGGGTTAAATGCCTTTGTGCCACTCATCTGACACCTGATTTACATACCTACTGATGCCCCACATGAAATCCCTCTCAATCCAGCCTGGCACAAATGGGTTCTGGGTATCAGAACTGGCATCAAAGTGGGCAAATCACCCATTTTCACAGATTTGAATAAGTAACAGACTATTTTTAAGGGGTTAAATGCCTTTGTGCCACTCATCTGACACCTGATTTACATACCTACTGATGCCCCACATGAAATCCATGTCTCTCCAGCCTGGCACAAAAGGGTTCTGGGCATCAGAACTGGCATCAAAGTGGGCAAATCACCCATTTTCACAGATTTGAATAAGTAACAGCTATTTTTAAGGGGTTAAATGGCTTTGTGCCACTCATCTGACACCTGATTTTCATACCTACTGATGCCCCACATGAAATCCATGTCAATCCAGCCTGGCACAAAAGGGTTCTGGGTATCAGAACTGGCATCAAAGTGGGCAAATTGACCATTTTCACAGATTTGAATAAGTAACAGATATTTTTAAAGGGTTAAATGCCTTTGTGCCACTCATCTGACACCTGATTTACATACCTACTGATGCCCCACATGAAATCCATGTCTCTCCAGCCTGGCACAAAAGGGTTCTGGGCATCAAAACTGGCATCAAAGTGGGCAAATTGACCATTTTCACAGATTTGAATAAGTAAAAGCAATTTTTAAGGGTTAAATGGCTTTGTGCCACTGATCTAAGACCTGATTTACATACCTACTGATGCCCCACATGAAATCCATGCCAATCCAGCCTGGCACAAAAGGGTTCTGGGCATCAAAACTGGCATCAAAGTGGGCAAATTTCACATTTTCACAGATTTGAATAAGTAACAGCTATTTTTAAGGGGTTAAATGCCTTTGTGCCACTCATCTGACACCTGATTTACATACCCACTGATGCCCCACATGAAATCCATGTCTCTCCAGCCTGGCACAAAAGGGTTCTGGGCATCAAAACTGGCATCAAAGTGGGCAAATTGCCCATTTTCACTGATTTGAATAAGTAACAGCTATTTTTAAGGGGTTAAATGCCTTTGTGCCACTCATCTAACACCTGATTTACATACCTACTGATGCCCCACATGAAATCCATGTGTCTCCAGCCTGGCACAAATGGGTTCTGGGCATCAAAACTGGCATCAAAGTGGGCAAATTCCCATTTTCACAGATTTGAATAAGTAACAGCTATTTTTAAGGGGTTAAATGGCTTTGTGCCACTCATCTGACACCTGATTTATACCTACTGATGCCCCACATGAAATGCATGTCTCTCCAGCCTGGCACAAAAGGGTTCTGGGCATCAAAACTGGCATCAAAGTGGGCAAATTGCCCATTTTCACAGATTTGAATAAGTAACAGCAATTTTTAAGGGGTTAAATGGCTTTGTGCCACTCATCTGACACCTGATTTACATACCTACTGATGCCCCACATGAAATCCATGTCAATCCAGCCTGGCACAAAAGGGTTCTGGGTATCAGAACTGGCATCAAAGTGGGCAAATCACCCATTTTCACAGATTTGAATAAGTAACAGCTATTTTTAAGGGGTTAAATGCCTTTGTGCCACTCATCTAACACCTGATTTACATACCGACTGATGCCCCACATGAAATCCATGTCAATCCAGCCTGGCACAAAAGGGTTCTGGGCATCAAAACTGGCATCAAAGTGGGCAAAGCGCCCATTTTCACAGATTTGAATAAGTAACAGCTATTTTTAAGGGGTTAAATGCCTTTGTGCCACTCATCTGACACCTGATTTACATACCTACTGATGCCCCACATGAAATCCATGTCAATCCAGCCTGGCACAAATGGGTTCTGGGTATCAGAACTGGCATCAAAGTGGGCAAATTGACCATTTTCACAGATTTGAATAAGTAACAGCTATTTTTAAGGGGTTAAATGTCTTTGTGCCACTCATCTGACACCTGATTTACATACCTACTGATGCCCCACATGAAATCCATGTCAATCCAGCCTGGCACAAAAGGGTTCTGGGTATCAGAACTGGCATCAAAGTGGGCAAATTGACCATTTTCACAGATTTGAATAAGTAACAGCTATTTTTAAGGGGTTAAATGTCTTTGTGCCACTCATCTAACACCTGATTTACATACCTACTGATGCCCCACATGAAATCCATGTCATCCAGCCTGGCATCCGATTGCAGGGACCAGTTTGGATCCAATCCTGTCCGATTCATATCGGACAGCTTCGGATTTAAAAAAATCGTAGTGTGAAATTTTTCTGTGTATATTCTTAGATAGATAGATAGAAAGATAGATAGATAAGAATATAGATAGGAAAATAGATAAAAATAAAGATAGATAAATAGAGAAAATGTTTTTTTTCGGACCGGAAATAGCCGAGCCCCGTGGCCGAAAATAGAACCAGAAGGCCGGCCATATATTTCGCGAGACACCGCTAATGTATGTCTATGGGAAGTGAGGCGCTCTTCTGATTGGTCGCCGTCAGCACACAGCGACCAATCAGAAGAGCGCCTCACTTCCCATAGACATACATAGCGGTGTGTCGGCGATTTTATGGCCGGGCCCCTGGTTCTATTTTCGGCAGGGGACTCGGCTCTGGTCGGTAGTTCGACGGGGCCGGAAACTCGCAATGAGTCGCTTCGCGGCGATAGGTAGCGTATCAGCAACGACTCGCAATGATTGCGAGTCGTTGGTAAGGCGCGAGCAATGTCTGCGAAGCGCTGATTGCGAGTTTGCGGCCCCGTGGAACGACGGATCAGAGCCGAGTCCCCTGGCCGAAAGTTGAACCAGGGTCCCGGCCATAAAATCGGCGACACACCGCTATGTATGTCTATGGGAAGTGAGGCGGTATTCTGATTGGTTGCCGTCAGCACACAGCGACCAATCAGAAGAGCGCCTCACTTCCCATAGACTTAGAATGGGCGATTTTTGAGTTTCGTAATTTACCGCAAAAAGTGAGGCGCGATTCTGATTGGTCGCCGTCAGCACACAGCGACCAATCAGAAGAGCGCCTCACTGCTCATAGACATAGAATTGAGGATTTTTCGTCCATTCTATCGGAATGAGAAGTGAAGAGGACGTCGGAGCCGGCGATGGCGGAAAGAAGAGAGAAGACCCCCGGGACTGGACGAAGAGGACGCCTGGCCGGACGGAGGACTCCTGGAGCGGACGGACGATGAGATGAAGAAGAAGACATGTAAGTGATCGACGGCGTCGGTGGGTTAGGGGACGGCGGGGGCTTAGGGTGTAGCGCCGTAGGGGGTAGCGACAGCGGCGGGCGACAGTGGCGAGAGCTTAGGAGGCGGCGGGGCTTAGGGGCTTAGGATGCGGCGGGCCTTAGGGAGTAGCGACAGCGGCGGGGGGTTAGGAGGCGGTGGGGCTTAGGGGGTATCGGCGGGGGCTTAGGATGCGGCGGGGCTTAGCGGGCTTAGGGGGTAGGGGATTAGGAGGCGGCGGGGCTTAGAGGGTAGGGGCTTAGGGGCGGCGGGGGTTAGGGGGTGGGGACGGCGGGGGCTTAGGGTGTAGCGCCTTAGGGGGTAGCGAGACAGCAGCAGGGGGTTAGGAGGCGGCGGGGCTTAGGGGGTATCAGCGGGGGCTTAGGATGCGGCGGGGCTTAGGGGGTAGGGGCTTAGGAGGCGGCGGGGCTTAGAGGGTAGGGGCTTAGGGGCGGCGGGGATTAGGGGTGGGGACGGCGGGGGCTTAGGGTGTAGCGCCTTAGGGGGTAGCGAGACAGCGGCGGGGGGTTAGGAGGCGGCAGGGCTTAGGGGTATCGGTGGGGGCTTAGGATGCGGCGGGGCTTAGGGGGTAGGGGCTTAGGAGGTGGCGGGGCTTAGAGGGTAGGGGCTTAGGGGCGGCGGGGGTTAGGGGTGGGGACGGCGGGGGCTTAGGGTGTAGCGCCTTAGGGGGTAGCGAGACAGCGGCGGGGGGTTAGGAGGCGGCGGGGCTTAGGGGGTATCGGCGGGGGCTTAGGATGCGGCGGGGCTTAGCGGGGCTTAGGGGGTAGGGGCTTAGGAGGCGGCGGGGCTTAGAGGGTAGGGGCTTAGGGGCGGCGGGGGTTAGGGCTTAGGATGTGGCGGGGCTTAGCGGGTAGGGGCTTAGGAGGCAGCGGGGCTTAGAGGGTAGGGGCGGCGGGGGTTAGGGGGTGGGGGTAGCGACAGGAGCGGTAGCTTATGGGCGGACAGGCGTATGGGCATGGGGCTGTAGTATACCATAGCGGTGTACACTACAGCCCCATCCTGTGGCTTTGTTTGCGAGGCAACGACTCGCAATGCCCGCCTTGCGGGCATTGCTTCGCGAGTCGCGTGGCCGCGGCCACGGACAGAGTCCTGGAGAAAGTTCCGAGCTACGCGAACAAAGCCACAGGAAGTAGCGCCGGTCTGACGGAAGTCAGCTACGGCAATTATATAATAGATATAGCAGCGCTATGTTATATGGTGGTACATTACAGCACATGTATAGCAGCACTATAGAATATGGTGGTACATTACATTACATGTATAGCTGCGCTATGGTTTATGGCGTTGCATTACATTACATGCATAGCAGCGCTATGGTATATGGCGGTACATTACAGTACATGTATAGCAGCGCTATGGTATATGGCGGTACATGGATGCAGGATGTGTGGCGCCCCGCAACGAGTGCGTCACAGGAGCGCATTGCATCCCAGACTGCAGCTGCAATTTTCTCTGACTAAGCAATGACATGGTTAACATCAGAGCTCCATACCCTACATGCACATCAGAATAGATGGCCAATAAGGTCCTGGTTGGCGGAGTGTAGGAGTAGTGTGTGTTAGAGGAGAAGTTAGTTTGCAGAATGTAGGAGAAGGAGGAAGGAGAAGAGGTGGCGGGGAGGAACGTAGGAGAGGGTGCCCTGCACAGTTACGTGCAGCCCCTAGGCCACCACCGGTTGGGCGCCATTACCCCGTTGCTTCCACGGGTCAAAATACACCCCTGCCCATCTACAACCGGATCACTGGTTCCGAAGCTGGTAGTCGTTTATCACTGCTATGCAAACCAGGAGTGGAGGGCCCTCTCTACAGGAGTAATCCACCGCCGCCACAAACAGACCCGTCTTGCCAGCGGAGTACCCAACAAAAGGACCCAGGTTAGCCCTCAAACCGGAACGTACACACCGGCAGGGAAATTTAAGTAACCCCTTGTACCCAACCTTGGCACTCAAAGGCGACATCGGCAACTCACTTAGAACAAGCTTAGAATGGAGGAACACCGCGGAGCTCTGAGAAACACTGGTCATTGCTAAGTCAACACAGTCCGTTACCCGTTACCTGTATGCCATGTATCATCTGCTGGATACAGTAAAATACCCATTGCACAGACTATCAGTGTCCGTGCCTTTTCCAAGACTGTTCATCTCCGCATGCAGAGAGTAACTGAGCTGCCTCACAACATCTTGTGCAGCTCCTGGCTCCGGGGACTCCCGCTCATCCTGTGGGGAGCGTCCCATCTTGCTGCATCCCATCCCCCGGAGGCCCAAGCAGCGCCGGTGAACTCACCGGAATTCTCACAGGTGGCATCACGACAAGATTTAACCCCTTATCTGTTCAGCCAACGTTTTTGATGTGGACCACCGGGCCCACACAGCCTTGGGTGCGGTACCGTGACAGGGAGCAGCGACAGCCTGAGACGTGCGCACCACGGCTACGGTGAGTCAGATAGATGCGGGGGGGCAGGATGGAGCCGGTGGGGCAGGATGGTGGCTGGGGGATCAGGATGGTGGTGGTGGGGCAGGATGTAGTCGCGGGGCATTATGGTGGCGGGGGGGCAGGATGGATACGGGGGGCATGATGGAAGCGCTCCTCCTTCACCCCTCCGCTGCTCCTGCCCCTCCTCTGCTCCCCGCCGCCCCCCCCCACACCCACATGGTGATAATAAAAATAAAATAATCCCTCAGTGATGATACTTAGGTTGGTTTCACACTACGATTTTTTTAAATCCGAAGCTGTCCGATATAAATCGGACAGCATTGGATCCAAACTGGTCCCTGCAATCGGATGCCAGGCTGGAGACACATGGATTTCATGTGGGGCATCAGTGGGTATGTAAACCAGGTGTTAGATGAGTGGCACAAAGGCATTTAACCCCTTAAAAATTGCTGTTACTTATTCAAATCTGTGAAAATGGGTGATTTGCCCACTTTGATGCCAGTTCTGATACAGAGAACCCATTTGTGCCAGGCTGGATTGACATGGATTTCATGTGGGGCATCAGTAGGTATGTAAATCAGGTGTCAGATGAGTGGCACAAAGCATTTAACCCCTTAAAAATAGCTGTTACTTATTCAAATCAGTGAAAATGGCCAATTTGCCCACTTTGATGCCAGTTTTGATGCCCAGAACCCTTCTGTGCCAGGCTGGATTGACATGGATTTCATGTGGGGCATCAGTAGGTATGAAAATCAGGTGTCAGATGAGTGGCACAAAGGCATTTAACCCTTAAAAATAGCTGTTACTTATGCAAATCTGTGAAAATGGGCAATTTGCCCACTTTGATGCCAGTTTTGATGCCCAGAACCCTTTTGTGCCAGGCTGGAGAGACATGGATTTCATGTGGGTCATCAGTAGGTATGTAAATCAGGTGTCAGATGAGTGGCACAAAGCCATTTAACCCCTTAAAAATAGCTGTTACTTATTCAAATCTGTGAAAATGGGCAATTTGCCCACTTTGATGCCAGTTTCTGATACCCAGAACCCATTTGTGCCAGGCTGGATTGACATGGATTTCATGTGGGGCATCAGTAGGTATGTAAATCAGGTGTTAGATGAGTGGCACAAAGGCATTTAACCCCTTAAAAATAGCTGTTACTTATTCAAATCAGTGAAAATGGGCAATTTGCCCACTTTGATGCCAGTTTTGATACCCAGAACCCTTTTGTGCCAGGCTGGATGAGACATGGATTTCATGTGGGGCATCAGTGGGTATGTAAATCAGGTGTCAGATGAGTGGCACAAAGCCATTTAACCCCTTAAAAATAGCTGTTACTTATTCAAATCTGTGAAAATGGGCAATTTGCCCACTTTGATGCCAGTTTTGATGCCCAGAACCCTTTTGTGCCAGGCTGGAGAGACATGGATTTCATGTGGGGCATCAGTGGGTATGTAAATCAGGTGTCAGATGAGTGGCACAAAGGCATTTAACCCCTTAAAAATAGCTGTTACTTATTCAAATCTGTGAAAATGTGAAATTTGCCCACTTTGATGCCAGTTTGGATGCCCAGAACCCTTTTGTGCCAGGCTGGATTGGCATGGATTTCATGTGGGGCATCAGAGTAGGTATGTAAATCAGGTCTTAATCAGTGGCACAAAGGCATTTAACCCCTTAAAAATAGCTGTTACTTATTCAAATCAGTGAAAATGGTCAATTTACCCACTTTGATGCCAGTTTTGATGCCCAGAACCCTTTTGTGCCAGGCTGGATTAGCATGGATATCATGTGGGGCATCAGTAGGTATGTAAATCAGGTGTCAGATGAGTGGCACAAAGCCATTTAACCCCTTAAAAATAGCTGTTACTTATTCAAATCTGTGAAAATGGGATTTGCCCACTTTGATGCCAGTTTTGATGCCCAGAACCCTTTTGTGCCAGGCTGGATTGGCATGGATTTCATGTGGGGCATCAGTAGGTATGTAAATCAGGTGTAGATGAGTGGCACAAAGGCATTTAACCCCTTAAAAATAGCTGTTACTTATTCAAATCTGTGAAAATGGTCAATTTGCCCACTTTGATGCCAGTTCTGATACCCAGAACCCATTTGTGCCAGGCTGGAGAGACATGGATTTCATGTGGGGCATCAGTAGGTATGTAAATCAGGTGTCAGATGAGTGGCACAAAGGCATTTAACCCCTTAAAAATAGCTGTTACTTATTCAAATCTGTGAAAATGGGGCATTTGCCCACTTTGATGCCAGTTTTGATGCCCAGAACCCTTTTGTGCCAGGCTGGATTGACATGGATTTCATGTGGGGCATCAGTAGGTATGTAAATCAGGTGTCAGATGAGTGGCACAAAGGCATTTAACCCCTTAAAAATACTGTTACTTATTCAAATCTGTGAAAATGGGGCTTTGCCCACTTTGATGCCAGTTTTGATGCCCAGAACCCTTTTGTGCCAGGCTGGAGAGACATGGTATTTCATGTGGGGCATCAGTAGGTATGTAAATCAGGTGTCAGATGAGTGGCACAAAGGCATTTAACCCCTTAAAAATAGCTGTTACTTATTCAAATCTGTGAAAATGGGCAATTTGCCCACTTTGATGCCAGTTTTGATGCCCAGAACCCATTTGTGCCAGGCTGGATGAGAAGGATTTCATGTGGGGCATCAGTAGGTATGTAAATCAGGTGTCAGATGAGTGGCACAAAGGCATTTAACCCCTTAAAAATAGCTGTTACTTATTCAAATCTGTGAAAATGGGCAATTTGCCCACTTTGATGCCAGTTTTGATGCCCAGAACCCTTTTGTGCCAGGCTGGATGAACATGGATTTCATGTGGGGCATCAGTAGGTATGTAAATCAGTGTCAGATGAGTGCACAAAGCATTTAACCCCTTAAAAATAGTGTTACTATTCAAATCTGTGAAAATGGGCATTTGCCCACTTTGATGCCAGTTTGATGCCCAGAACCCTTTTGTGCCAGGCTGGAAGACATGGATTTCATGTGGGGCATCAGTAGGTATGTAAATCAGGTGTCAGATGAGTGGCACAAAGGCATTTAACCCCTTAAAAATAGCTGTTACTTATTCAAATCTGTGAAAATGGGCAATTTGCCCACTTTGATTGCCAGTTTTGATGCCCAGAACCCATTTGTGCCAGGCTGGAGGACATGGATTTCATGTGGGGCATCAGTAGGTATGTAAATCAGGTGTAGATGAGTGGCACAAAGGCATTTAACCCCTTAAAAATAGCTGTTACTTATTCAAATCTGTGAAAATGGGCAATTTGCCCACTTTGATGCCAGTTTTGATGCCCAGAACCCTTTTGTGCCAGGCTGGAGAGACATGGATTTCATGTGGGGCATCAGTAGGTATGTAAATCAGGTGTTAGATGAGTGGCACAAAGGCATTTAACCCCTTAAAAATAGCTGTTACTTATTCAAATCTGTGAAAATGGGCAATTTGCCCACTTTGATGCCAGTTTTGATGCCCAGAACCCTTTTGTGCCAGGCTGGAGAGACATGGATTTCATGTGGGGCATCAGTAGGTATGTAAATCAGGTGTCAGATGAGTGGCACAAAGGCATTTAACCCTTAAAAATAGCTGTTACTTATTCAAATCTGTGAAAATGGGCAATTTGCCCACTTTGATGCCAGTTTTGATGCCCAGAACCCTTTTGTGCCAGGCTGGAGAGACATGGATTTCATGTGGGGCATCAGTAGGTATGTAAATCAGGTGTTAGATGAGTGGCACAAAGGCATTTAACCCCTTAAAAATAGCTGTTACTTATTCAAATCTGTGAAAATGGGCAATTTGCCCACTTTGATGCCAGTTTTGATGCCCAGAACCCATTTGTGCCAGGCTGGAGACATGGATTTCATGTGGGGCATCAGTGGTATGTAAATCAGGTGTCAGATGAGTGGCACAAAGGCATTTAACCCCTTAAAAATAGCTGTTACTTATTCAAATCTGTGAAAATGGCAATTTGCCCACTTTGATGCCAGTTTTGATGCCCAGAACCCATTTGTGCCAGGCTGGAGAGACATGGATTTCATGTGGGGCATCAGTTAGGTATGTAAATCAGGTGTCAGATGAGTGCACAAAGCATTTAACCCCTTAAAAATAGCTGTTACTTATTCAAATCTGTGAAAATGGGCAATTTGCCCACTTTGATGCCAGTTTTGATGCCCAGAACCCATTTTGTGCCAGGCTGGATTGACATGGATTTCATGTGGGGCATCAGTAGGTATGTAAATCAGGTGTCAGATGAGTGGCACAAAGGCATTTAACCCCTTAAAAATAGCTGTTACTTATTCAAATCTGTGAAAATGGGTAATTTGCCCACTTTGATGCCAGTTTTGATGCCCAGAACCCTTTTGTGCCAGGCTGGATGACATGGATTTCATGTGGGGCATCAGTAGGTATGTAAATCAGGTGTTAGATGAGTGGCACAAAGCATTTAACCCCTTAAAAATAGCTGTTACTTATTCAAATCTGTGAAAATGGTCAATTTGCCCACTTTGATGCCAGTTTGATGCCCAGAACCCTTTTGTGCCAGGCTGGATGACATGGATTTCATGTGGGGCATCAGTAGGTATGTAAATCAGGTGTCAGATGAGTGGCACAAAGGCATTTAACCCCTTAAAAATAGCTGTTACTTATTCAAATCTGTGAAAATGGGAATTTGCCCACTTTGATGCCAGTTTTGATGCCCAGAACCCTTTTGTGCCAGGCTGGATTGACATGGATTTCATGTGGGGCATCAGTAGGTATGTAAATCAGGTGTTAGATGAGTGGCACAAAGGCATTTAACCCCTTAAAAATAGCTGTTACTTATTCAAATCTGTGAAAATGGTCAATTTGCCCACTTTGATGCCAGTTTTGATGCCCAAACCCTTTTGTGCCAGGCTGGATTGACATGGATTTCATGTGGGGCATCAGTAGGTATGTAAATCAGGTGTCAGATGAGTGGCACAAAGGCATTTAACCCCTTAAAAATAGCTGTTACTTATTCAAATCTGTGAAAATGGGAATTTGCCCACTTTGATGCCAGTTTTGATGCCCAGAACCCTTTTGTGCCAGGCTGGATTGACATGGATTTCATGTGGGGCATCAGTAGGTATGTAAATCAGGTGTCAGATGAGTTCAGATGAGTGGCACAAAGGCATTTAACCCCTTAAAAATAGCTGTTACTTATTCAAATCTGTGAAAATGGCAATTTGCCCACTTTGATGCCAGTTTTGATGCCCAGAACCCTTTTGTGCCAGGCTGGATGACATGGATTTCATGTGGGGCATCAGTAGGTATGTAAATCAGGTGTCAGATGAGTGGCACAAAGGCATTTAACCCCTTAAAAATAGCTGTTACTTATTCAAATCTGTGAAAATGGGCAATTTGCCCACTTTGATGCCAGTTTTGATGCCCAGAACCCATTTGTGCCAGGCTGGATTGACATGGATTTCATGTGGGGCATCAGTAGGTATGTAAATCAGGTGTTAGATGAGTGGCACAAAGCCATTTAACCCCTTAAAAATAGCTGTTACTTATTCAAATCTGTGAAAATGGGTCAATTTGCCCACTTTGATGCCAGTTTTGATGCCCAGACCCTTTTGTGCCAGGCTGGAGACATGGATTTCATGTGGGGCATCAGTAGGTATGTAAATCAGGTGTCAGATGAGTGGCACAAAGGCATTTAACCCCTTAAAAATAGCTGTTACTTATTCAAATCTGTGAAAATGGTAATTTGCCCACTTTGATGCCAGTTTTGATGCCCAGAACCCTTTTGTGCCAGGCTGGAGATGACATGGATTTCATGTGGGGCATCAGTAGGTATGTAAATCAGGTGTCAGATGAGTGGCACAAAGGCATTTAACCCCTTAAAAATAGCTGTTACTTATTCAAATCTGTGAAAATGGGCAATTTGCCCACTTTGATGCCAGTTTTGATGCCCAGAACCCTTTTGTGCCAGGCTGGATTGAACATGGATTTCATGTGGGGCATCAGTGGGTATGTAAATCAGGTGTTAGATGAGTGGCACAAAGCCATTTAACCCCTTAAAAATAGCTGTTACTTATTCAAATCTGTGAAAATGGTCAATTTGCCCACTTTGATGCCAGTTTTGATGCCCAGAACCCTTTTGTGCCAGGCTGGAGAGACATGGATTTCATGTGGGGCATCAGTGGGTATGTAAACCAGGTGTTACATGAGTGGCACAAAGGCATTTAACCCTTAAAAATAGCTGTTACTTATTCACATGTGTGAAAATTGGTTCTCTGCCCACTTTGATGCCAGTTCTGATGCCCAGAACCAATTTGTGCCAGGCTGGATTGACATGAACTTGATGTGTGGCATCACAAAGTATGTAAATCAGGTGTCAGATTAGTGGCACAAAGCCATTTAACCCTTTCCATACCAGACCTCAGTGCCCACTTTGATGCCCATTTTGATGCCAGCCTTCTATTTTTTTTTTATCTGTTTTTAACTGTATTCATAAAAGGGCACATGACTGCATATTATTATATACGTAGAATGGTTAATTTTTATTGAAAAAGCTGAAAAAAGCAGAAAATAAAAAATAGCCGAATAAGAAACTGCTGAATAAGAAACCAACTTCAGCCCGAAAAGAAACTGAACGAATAAGAAACCAACTTCAGCATCGTGAGCAGCGCTGTGTCCGGTGCAGCCTCCCCGTATGAGGAGCAGCGCTGTGCCCCGTGCAGCCTCCCCGTACGAGGAGCAGCGCTGTGTCCGGTGCAGCCTTCCCGTATGAGGAGCGGCGCTGAGCCCGGTGCTGCCTCCCAGTATTTGGAGCAGCGCTGTGCCCCGTGCAGCCTCCCCGTACGAGGAGCAGCGCTGTGTCCGGTGCAGCCTCCCCGTATGAGGAGCAGCGCTGTGCCCCGTGCAGCCTCCCCGTACGAGCCTCTTCATGCGGGGAGGCTGCACGGGGCACAGTAGCCGCTCCTCATATGGGGAGGCTGCACCGGACACAGCGCTGCTCCTCGTACAGGGAGGCTGCACCGGGCACAGCGCTGCTCCAAATACGGTGCAGCCTCCCCGTACGAGGAGCAGCTACTGTGCCCGGTGTAGCCTCCCCATATGAGGAGCGGCTACTGTGCCCCGTGCAGCCTCCCCGCATTAGGAGCATCGCTGTGCCCCGTGCAGCCTTCCTGTACGAGCAGCGCTGTGCCCGGTGCATTGCTGTGCCCGGTGCAGCCTCCCCGTATGAGGAGCAGTGCTGTGCCCGGTGCAGCCTCCCCGTATGAGGAGCAGCGCTGTGCCCGGTGCAGCCTTCCTGTACGAGGAGCAGCGCTGTGCCCGGTGCAGCCTCCCCGTATGAGGAGCAGCGCTGTGCCCGGTGCAGCCTTCCTGTATGAGGAGCAGCGCTGTGCTCGGTGCAGCCTTCCTGTATGAGGAGCAGCGCTGTGCTCGGTGCAGCCTTCCTGTACGAGGAGCAGCGCTGTGCCCGGTGCAGCCTCCCCGTATGAGGCAGCGTTGTGCCCAGTGTCACTTGCGCTCTGCACCGCACTCCGTCCTGTTCAGTTTGGGTGATTGAATTTTGAATCTGCTCCTACCCTATGGCGCATGCGCAGTCCCTCATCCCTGACTGAGGCGTGGAGCTTTCTGTCATTCCAGCCGTAACCTTGGGAACCGGTGATGTCATCGGCGGCCACCAATCACGATGCAGAGAGCTGTGTTCTCGAGGCAAATTTGAAAAGTCAGTAAGAGACGTCGGGAAACGGTTGTCAGAAGCGGCTGAGGCTGAGCCCCGGACACAGCGGAGAGAGGACCGGAGAGGAGGGAGAGAGCCGCCGCCATGAGGAGAAGGTGAGCGGAAATCACCTCACTAACGGATTTAACCCGCTGTGTGCCGGCCAGTCCTGTGTGTGCGGAGTGTGGGACATGGTGACGTCATGCGTTACCCACATATGTGGTGCCAGGGGCCCCATCTCCTGCAGGGCTGGCACGGTCAGGGGTAATAATCCCTGTATGGTGAATGTTTGCTGTGTACATGACATGGCCTGGTGTGGTGCAGACTGTGTATACTGCGGCCCCTCCCCGAAACCGGGGCTGAAAGAGCTGATTGTAATACAACAGGATGACTGTGTGGGAGAGATACTGCAGGTGGCATGGGCAAGATGGCAGGGAAAGAGGGGGCATGGGTGACATGGAAGGGAAAAGGGAAGTCATGGGTGAGATGGCAGGGAAAGAGGGGGCATGGGAACATGGAAGGGAAAAGGGAAGTCATGGGTGAGATGGAAGGGGGGATAGGATGGCATTGGTAGATGACAGGGAAAGGGGGGACGTGGGCAAGATGAATGGAGGGGGCAGGATGGCATGAGGGGGGGGGGGGGGATGGATAGGATGTGTGTAAGATGGCAGAGAAAGGGGGGCTGTGGGCAACATGTTTGAGAGTTGTAGTCACCGCTGTGCCATGGCTTCTCCTGCAGGCGATGCCCACAGGGGGATCAGCAGCTGTCCAGAGCCCTGATGTGAGGTCTGTGCCCCCAGAGAGCGGCTGGCAGTGGTGTTGTGTCACTTCCATAGGGACGGCCATTACTGCTCTGGAATCTGCTCCTGGGTAAAGATTAACACTGTTGAGTCTTGTACTTTGTGTCCTTTCATGTTGTGTTGGATGTCCTATCACTAGCTCCATCTCCAGAGTGCAGTGTGTGAACAGTGGGCATGGGGCTTCACTTGTAAGCCGCCCTTCAATCATGCCCTCATTACATATATGAGTGATTGTATGTGAACAGTGTACCTGGAATCACTGTGATATCACCTGGGCCTCAGATGTCTATGCTGACTGTGTTGAAGTCCTGCACATGCTCAGTTTGTATCCTTCCCCTAGTGCAGTCTGAGCATGTGCAGTGCAACAATGTGTCCCCCTGAGCGTTGGTGGCACTCTGTTTCGGATGACACTAGTGTTTGATGGAATTTATGGCAGAGCCTCTGGCTGGTTTCACACTTGTTTATTTTGCCATCTGTTTCTATCTGCTTTGAAATGGATGGACACTGATCCATTTTTGTCTCTGTTGATTTTCATTGGTAATGAATTCATCTTGAGTGTGCATCTAGTTGTCACCGTTTTGCCATGGATCTGTTTGCATACTTTTTGCATTTTTGGGCTTGCATGAAAAATATGTAGGCAAACGGACGCTCATGGATCCTTGACTATACATCATAAATTAAAATGGAACTCTATAGAAAACAGATCAGTTTCAAAATGGATCCGTTTGTTCCATGTGCATGAATCCGTTTTGGTGGACTGGCCATGCTCAGAAGCAAGGTACCGCTCCTCCCACCCCTATCTCTGATGACTGATCCATTAAAAAAAAAGTTATGTGGACATTCGTAGTCATCCTTTTGCACAGGTCTGTGGGTGTCCATGCCTATGCAGGGAGTTGCATGAACTTCATGCAAGCAAACTGATAACAAAATACGCAAGTGTGAAACTAGCAGAATTTTTTTTCTGTTAGGCCGGGGTCTATATGATCTGATGGATTATACTAATGACAGTTGGCTCAGGCTCTGCTGTGGTTGTGACAGTGTCCTCTTCCACCATGCCTACAACCTGCAGTGAAGGGCCCATTACACACAACGATATCGTTGCAATGTCACTGGTTTGGTGACGTTGCAGCGATGTCTAATGGTGGGGTTACACGTCCCGATATCGGGACGATATCGCATACAACGCCGCGGGAGCGCGCATTTTTTCAGCCCTTTTCCCGATATCGCATCGCCGGTTTACACGCTGCGATATCGGGAAACAACGTCCCTCCGATGTCTACGCCCACCAACCCAGTAACGACCATTTAACATGGGAGTTAATGGGTGAGGTGCGAGTAGGCATCGGAGTTGGGCTGTCACACGCAGCGATGCTGGTACAACGGCCTTGCGATATCGGCGAGTTGAATAGCTTTGCTATTCAACTCCGATATCGTTTTGGCATCGTTCCAGCATCGCGTTGTACTGTCAAACAGTACAACGCGCACCCGATATCGGCTCTAACTCGCGACCCACGTGACTTTTTGTCGGAGTTGGGTCGGAGTTGGACGCCGATATCGCGGCGTGTAAACCCACCATAAATGACATCGTGTGTGACACTTATCAACGATAAGTCGTTGATCGTAGATTTATGGTCCTGTCCATAAATCTATCGTTGGTCTCCCGCTGGGCGTCCAGCATCGGTGAGTGTGACAGTTGGAGACCAACGATGATCAAGCTCCCAGCGCTGCACAGCAAGCACTTCAAGCAGGTAACCATGGTAAACACCGGGTATCTAAGCAGTGCACAGCGCCTAGTTACCCGATGTATACCCTGGTTACCAGCCTTCTCCGCTTACAGGCTGGTATCCAAGGTACACAGCGGGTTAATTAGGGACAGCGCTGTCCCTGGTTACCTGCTGTGTACCTTGGATACCAGCCTGTAAGCAGAGAAGGCTGGTAACCAGGGTATACATCGGGGAACTAGGCACTGCGTGCTGCCTAGATACCCGCTGTTTACCATGGTTACCAGCCTGCTCATGCTTACCACAACCTGGCAGCAGGAGCTAGAAATCGTGGAAAGAATATTTTATTCTTTTCCATGATGTCAATGGTCACTGGTGAGTCTACCAGTGTGACAGCTCACCAGCGATCAGTTCACGATGTGGCAGCAATCCACATCGTTGGTCGGATCGCTGCCGCATCGCACATCGTAACGGGCCTTGAGCATCAGTCCACCAAATCGCCGCACAACCAGCTTACCTTCTCTGTAACCTCGTAAATGTATCCTCACCATCCCTTGTAGACTGTGAACCCTCGCAGGCAGGGCCCTCTCCTCCTGTACCTGTCTGTGCCTTGTATTGCTCTTAATTACTGTACTTGTCTATGTATACCTTGCCCCTTTTCACACGTAATGTGCCACTGAATAAATGGCAATATAATAATCTACTGTGATCTGATTCTCTAAAATGTGAGAATCAGATCATAGAGGAGGAGGGGATACTGATGTATGTAAAGTGCTATGGAATTAATAGCGCTATATAAATGAATAAATATTTTATTATTATATCTTAATTTTTCAATCAACTTTCTTGGCGTATGTCAGACTGCACGTGGATGTCTGTTTCCCATCTATCTCCCTCCTGTAAGGCCACAGTTGTCAATCAAGTAAGAGGAGGGCAGAGATGGATAGAAAACAAGTAGATGGGGAGGTGAATAGATCTGTTCGGCCTGAGTGTTCACTGGACATTTCATTAGTGTATCTGAATAAAGATTTATGGCAAACTCCCCACCAGATTTGAACACCAAAGGACCATAATTTGTTTTAGCTGTGTTTGGTTTGAACAGTCATTGTCTGCTGACTCTATTCTACAGAACGCCGAATACTAGTGTGAACCCACTGGGATATGTTCACAATTATCATGATCTCTGACCTGATCAGCCTTATCTGACCTCCAGTATCGGCCATTTTTATACTTTGTATTCCTCTGAGCTGAAACCTGTCCATTTACACTGCCTGGGTGAGATGAGCAAGAAGAATCAGCTTCAGCCTTGTGCATTGTGTGTAAATGTATAGCCTCCCCGCTGAGCCGCCACAAGTGGTCAAGCAAGGTGTGGAGCTAAGAGCACCATTCTTCAGCAGCTGCCACACCCAGGTGGGGGTTAGCAAGGGTGAATGTAGCAAGGGCGAATTCCCACACTGCAGATTTTGGGACGCACATTTCTTCTTCTGAAAACTGCTCCATTGTTCTCAGTGGGATTCTATCAGATGAACAGGGCTGTCCCTGAACTCTCCAAAGCTTATACACAACATTTGAACATAACTTTAAAAGCAAAGAATGAGGCATGTTGAAAACACCCTTAGCTCCTCCATCACCTGCTGAGGTGTATCTAACGTGTACGGTACTGAAATTGTATATGGTAAGGCGCCAGGCGAAAGCAGGTGGTGCCGAGACATTCAGTCCAACAATTGTGATCTACAGAACCCCAAGTGCAGAGAGCGGTGTCCTTGAAAGAGAGGAAAACTGATAGGATTATTTTATCTAAACTTTATCTTCTATTAGGCCTCATTCAGACATCTGAGTCCAGTGCATATTCTCTCCTTTTCCATGGATACATTACGTACCGAACTGTACTCATCGTCTATGAAGTGGTCAAATATCAAATTTTTTTTTTTTTTTTTTTTTTGCAGACTGATTGGTCCAGAAACAAAATCTGAATTCATATCCATTTTTGGTCTGAGTCAACTAATTATGTCATACAAGAAAATCACTAATCGTAATAAGTGACCGAATACTGATGAAAATCTGATCCAAATCACTGAAAAATAGCCAGTGTATTTTTTACCTATGAGAATATCACTGACTGCTGAATGAGATATTACTGAGAGGTGTTTTTTTTTTTTTTTTTTTTCTTTTCTTTTCTTTTATATGACCCTTATAAAATGTGTACAAAGCTTGAGCTTTCCGAGCAAGGTGAAATCTCTGACCTGAAAATGTTCTGTACATCTGAGATGTTTCTGGAGCCTTGTGCATGATTCTTTGTATAGTCAATTCAGATGTATTGGAAAAAAACCAGACAATTCTGCAATATAAATCCTTGGGCTATGTTCACAGACAGGTTTTTTTTTGAGCTCCATAATCCTACATTTAAGAAAAAAACAAAAAAACGTATGTTGCAAACACTGAGCTTAAGACACCACTCCAGTGTTATGTGTGGGTTATTTCAGTGCTGGAGTCGTGTTAGTCCCATTACTCCCCCGTCTTATGCTCGACCTCTAGCGTTCATCTTCTATTGGCATCGCTCAGGCCTGTCTACTGTTTGTGTCTTGCTCTTTGCTCCTGGGTTTTATGGCATGTCCTGGAGGTAGCAATTAAATACATCTATATTGGAGCCTTCCTTTTACTCTCATAGATTTGTATTGAGAGCTTGTGATGTAAGTTCTGACTTCTGGCCAGTCAAGAAGTTATGGGTACAAGATGGCGCCGTAGAACTGGAGCTGTGCCTAAAAAGGATGGAAACGCCAGAGGGTGAGAATAAAGGCCCAGTTACACACACAGATAATTGTGCAGAGATTGTTCCCAGATCTCTGGTTGCAGTGAAATCATGGACACATTGTTCCATTTTGTGGCTATGATTTCACTGCAACCAGAGATCTGCGAACAATCTCTGCACAATTAACTTTGTGTGTAACTGGGCCTTTAGACCAGGGGCAGAACACTTACATTTATCCCCCTTAACACTGAATGAGTATCATAGCATGTCATGAGCAGGTATCGGTCGCCGCAGGTGATGTTCTATGTCCTCTATGCATTTAAACTGTCAGTGTATGAAAACCCACTGACAGCTCATTGCCAACAGTGGTCACTTGCTGGCACAGCTAAAGATGCGGGGATCATTTACAATGGTTCCAGCTCTCTAATCGGCAAGCCAATCTGACTGACCAAGCATAAAAATGTGATCGGCAGGAGGTGCTGAAATATCAACACTTCCCTGTATAATTGTGGCGCCCTGCTCACACAGGTAACCACAGACTCGCCTACAGCACGGATGGATCTCCACAGTGGGTACATAGACACAAATAACACTTTCCACCCCAGCACAGTAGGGGGAGCTCAACTTGCTGCCCTTAGGCAAGATCCCCCTATAAATATTGGTGCTGGGGGCGGAGTTAGCTAGAGTGTGCAGACGCTACAAGAGCTGTGAAGATGTACTGGTGGTCGGTGCCACGCTAGGCCTGAGCCAGTGATCCTGAACAGCCTTCGAAGTAGTCCTGCTGGGCCCAAGAGTGTGGTTGGAAGGCGTGGAGAAAAGAAAGAACAGAGTGGGAACTGAGGAGCCAGCGTTAGGTTCACCCAAACAGCACATCGGACACCGGAGTCCCGAGTCTACTTGGGAGCACCTGGCCCAGTAGAGAATACCGGTCTACCATGGAGACTTCAGACTCCCGGGCATCTGCGCAGTCACTAAACAGAGAGCCAGGCATCGCGGAGAGAGGAATAGCGGTAGTCCATCGAGGGTTTCCCAACGACAGCACAGGTGATCAGAGAGCAGAGGAGGCCAGCCAAGTTTCACACGGGGCAGGGGCTTCACACACACATGGAGGAAGAGACAAGGAGGCCTTATACCCACTCGCTGTGGAGACCCAGAAGTGCATCCTGAACACCCGGCAGTGCCCTACTGGACGTTTACCTGCAATGACACCAGTAAAAGGTAAAGAAACAACCAGTGTGTTACCCGCGCCCCTGCCATCCACAGAGACTTTCCCGTTAGCCAACATCCTTCATCATCATCACCATAATCCCCAGGGATCCAGCTCTGCCTGTGGGGAGCTTCAACACCTAGCTGCTCATCCATCATCCCTGGAGGTCCCACGCAGCGCTTGTGCCCCATGCATTGTCTATGGGGCTTGCGACAGGTGCGGTATAGCCGTGGTTTCGGCAGTTGTGGCCGCAAAAAAAACGGTGACCGCATTTTTTTTCCCCTCGGCTATACTGCACTTGCCGTACCTGCTGCAAGACCCATAGACAATGTATGAAGATTGCCGCAAGTGCAGCCGTTATGCAGCAGATGTAGTACATCTGCCAGATCTGATACAATTTGTAAAAAACGCTAGTGTGAAAGGGGCCTTATATACACATATTATTTGGTAATGCCACATGCAAATTGTCACACTATTTAACTCCTACACCTTCTGTCCATTCTGCATCCCAAAAATTGGAATAGAAGGTGATAATGTTGTTTTTGCTTTTTTTTTTAACTGCCTGAAAATGGTACCAATAAAAAAATAAAAAGTTTGCTCATCCCGCAAAGAAACAAGCCCTCGCATGACTGTCAGCAGAGATATAGAAAAATTATAGTTGTCAAAGTACGGTGATGCAAAGCCTTGTGTTTTTCTTGTTTATCTGTTTTTTTTTATTTTTTTTATTTGCTTTTGTTAAGTGTATCTTAGGCTGGCTTCATACTTGCGTTCGCCTTCGCAGCGTCTTGCGGACGGCGAAAGCAGGCCGAGCACAAGCACCGCCCATCCCTATGATTAACATGGGGACGCACAGTGATGCGCTCGGCTGCGGATGGGCGTGCGCACTGATAGACTTCCATGTGTGATTTGTACGCATGAGGATGCTTGCGTATAAATCATACATTCTCGTCCACACCATGATCGCAACATGTCGCGTTCATGGTGCGGACGAGAATGTATGATTTGTACGCAAGCATCCGTATTTGTACAAATCACACACGGAAGTCTATCAATGCGCACGCCCATCCGCAGCCGAGCGCGGCATCGTGCGTCCCCATGTTAATCATAGGGATAGGCAGTGCTTGCGCTCAGCTTGTTTTCGCCGTCCGCAAGACGCTGCGGAGGCGAACGCAAGTCTGAAGCCACCCTTAATGTGTGAAAAGACCCATTCAGTCAGATTGTCACTATACCCGGAGATAACAACAGAGTGGTGTAATTTCTAAATTGAGTGAAAAATACAAAGTTATTCAGCTCATCCCTCTGCGGTCTTCCTTCGGTCTCAATGGATTCAATTCCTGGCTCTCGGGTATACGCAAATGGTGCCGGGTGGCAATACAACTTGAAAAAGAAGCAATCCGGCACTGACCCGAAGCAGGCATATGATAAAACAGCAGGTTTTATTGAAGTCCATTTAAAACCTAGTGCATGGATCCATAAGTAAGGCTGCTTTCACATCAGCCGGATCTGCCGTGTAACAGCTCACTTGCAGCAAGCCAATTTATTCCCTATGGAACTTGCGGTCAGGTATGGATTTGCCGGATCCGGCACTTGCGGCAAGTCAAAAAAACGCTGCAATATTTGTAGGGAAAAACTCTTTTTTTTTTTCATTTTCACTGTCCAATGTTCTAAAGCTCTGTGATGTACTTATGGGTTTAAAGTGCTCACCACACCTTGTTGATTGGGTGTAGTTTCCAAAATGAGTTCACTTGTCCAGGGGTATCCACAGTTTAAGCAGATCAGGGACTCTTCAAATGCGACATGGCTTCTGTTATGTATTCCATATATGCTTGTGTGGCACCCCACCGGGTAGGCCGTCACCAGAGGTACTGCACTTCTCCATTAGAGGGAGAGTTGTGCCTCTGGTCTCCAGGTACTGGGATGGTGCAGTTGAGCTTCACACACACACACACACACAACACTTAGGACCCCGGGACGGTGGGTGGACCCAGAGGAAGGACCCAAGCGTAGCCAAGAGGGAAAGTGTAAAAAAAAGAAGAGGAGAGAACATTGGAGAGAAAGGAGTGGAGTGGAAGTCAGAAGTGTAGGAGCGGTGTGGTGCCGACTCCCGCGGGCTGGGCCATGACAGGAAAGACCGACAGGTGTAGAGGAAGAAAGGAGCCTTTGGGGTACAGAGCGAGCCATAGATCCCCGTACGCCCGTATCTGGCGAGAAAGAGGGGCTGGTGGATGACACAGGGACCCGGCTCTGAACAATGCGCGGATGTTGTATGTGTGGCGCCCCACTGGTCAGGCGTCACAAGTGGGGGTACTGCACCCAGGAATGATTTAGATCCAAGAAGGTACCACCATAGACTTCCACAGATTCTGCATTCTGCTGCGACTACCTGTCCAGCTAAAGAACTGTAAGCTGTATCATCACCTTGACCAGTTTGCAAGTAAAGTACCCGGGTAGAGTGACTGAGTCTCTGTGTGCTTATTCCCTGCTGTCCTGCGACTACGACCTCCATCATCAGCACCTTCATCCGTGCAGGTGCATTCCTGCCCCAGAGGGTCAGCTCTACCTGCAGGGAGCTGTACCATCTCTGCTGCAGTACCATCCCCCTCCGGAGGACTGAAGCAGCGCTGGGGCCTCTTTCACCAGGATCTGTGGGTGGCATCAAGATAAACTCTAAACTTTAATTACTCCTATAATAACCCCTTTAAAAAGTAAGACCCCAGGGCCACGGGTCTGGGCAGGCCACCAGTGACATCCCTACTGAAGCAGAGGGCCCAGATACCCGAGTCCCCATACCCTGGGCGAGTCATATGCCCAAACCGTTAAACCGGAGGCCCCAAGCTTCTAAGGGAAGCTGTGGTCGAACACCCGACACAACTTGGAGAAGGCGCCGAACTAGGGAGCAGTGCCCGGAAGGGGTACAACAGAACACCTGTGGCTGTCGGTACCTGAAGTCTGTGCCGTGGAGGCACTGAGAGGAGTGGTTGAGACTATCTTACATCGCTCAGGGACCACCAGAGACAGAAACGCCTAGTAAG
>JARQOC010000004.1:154374701-154395437 GCA_033576535.1 Allobates femoralis
GCAGGCTTCCATTTAAAGGTATAAAAAGGAGGAGGAATCCAGTGCCACTATGCAATTATTTTCTTTATTTCTTCAAATGAAACATACAGGTAACCCCGAAGGGCCGCTATACGCGTTTTGGACATGTAGTCCTTATTCGTTAACACATGAACATTTAATAAAAGAACATGCATATATACAAGTAAAAGCACAAGCAAACGGGGGCACCTGTGAATCATTGCATTACCTATGTCTAGAAACATTAACCCCTATCTCGCCGGATAGTTGGAAATAAGAGGGAATTTCTCATAAATTGATGCAGTATTTTGTTAAATTAACCAGTTCTTTTTATTATTATTTATTTTCTATTCATTATTTTTTGTTTTTTATCTATTGTTTATTTTTTTTATATATACAGTTGTGGCCAAAAGTATTGACACCCCTGCAATTCTGTCAGATAATACTCCGTTTCTTCCTGAAAATGTTTGCAATCACAAATTCTTTGGTATTATTATCTTCATTTAATTTGTCTTCAATGAAAAACACAAAAGAGAATGAAGCAAAAAGCAAAACATTGATCATTTCACACAAAACTCCAAAAATGGGCCAGACAAAAGTATTGGCACCCTCAGCCTAATACTTGGTTGCACAACCTTTAGCCAAAATAACTGCGATCAACCGCTTCCGGTAACCATCAATGAGTTTCTTACAATGCTCTGCTGGAATTTTAGACCATTCTTCTTTGGCAAACTGCTCCAGGTCCCTGATATTTGAAGGGTGCCTTCTCCAAACTGCCATTTTTAGATCTCTCCACAGGTGTTCTATGGGATTCAGGTCTGGACTCATTGCTGGCCACCTTAGAAGTCTCCAGTGCTTTCTCTCAAACTATTTTCTACTGCTTTTTGAAGTTTGTTTTGGGTCATTGTCCTGCTGGAAGACCCAAGACCTCTGAGGGAGACCCAGCTTTCTCACACTGGGCCCTACATTATGCTGCAAAATTTGTTGGTAGTCTTCAGACTTCATAATGCCATGCACACGGTCAAGCAGTCCAGTGCCAGAGGCAGCAAAGCAACCCCAAAACATCAGGGAACCTCCGCCATGTTTGACTGTAGGGACCGTGTTCTTTTCTTTGAATGCCTCTATTTTTCTCTTGTAAACTCTATGTTGATGCCTTTGCCCAAAAAGCTCTACTTTTGTCTCATCTGACCAGAAAACATTCTTCCAAAGCGTTTTAGGCTTTCTCAGGTAAGTTTTGGCAAATTCCAGCCTGGCTTTTTTATGTCTCTGGGTAAGAAGTGGGGTATTCCTGGGTATCCTACCATACAGTCCCTTTTCATTCAGACGCCGACGGATAGTACGGGTTGACACTGTTGTACCCTCGGACTGCAGGGCAGCTTGAACTTGTTTGGATGTTAGTCGAGGTTCTTTATCCACCATTCGCACAATCTTGCGTTGAAATCTCTCATCAATTTTTCTTTTCCGTCCACATCTAGGGAGGTTAGCCACAGTGCCATGGGCTTTAAACTTCTTGATGACACTGCGCACGGTAGACACAGGAACATTCAGGTCTTTGGAGATGGACTTGTAGCCTTGAGATTGCTCATGCTTCCTCACAATTTGGTTTCTCAAGTCCTCAGACCGTTCTTTGGTCTTCTATCTTTTCTCGATGCTCAATGTGGTACACACAAGGACACAGGACAGAGGTTGAGTCAACTTTAATCCATGTCAACTGGCTGCAGGTGTGATTTAGTTATTGCTAACACCTATTAGGTGCCACAGGTAAGTTACAGGTGCTGTTAATTACACAAATTAGAGAAGCATCACATGATTTTTCTAACAGTGCCAATACTTTTGTCCACCCCCTTTTTATGTTTGGTGTGGAATTAGATCCAATTTGGCTTTAGGACAATTATTTTTGTGTTTTTCATTGAAGACAAATTAAATGAAGATAATAATACCAAAGAATTTGTGATTGCAATCATTTTCAGGAAGAAACTGAGTATTATCTGACATAATTGCAGGGGTGTCAATACTTTTGGCCACAACTGTATATACTGGCTCAACCAAAACGCCTTGAATCCAATAAAAGTAAAATACATCACATTTATAGTTGAGTCTGTTTGGTATCCGTGCGTCCATTTGTAGAATCCATATTTTTTTTCTCTCTCATGCAGCTTTTTTTCCCAATCCCCACTGTGGTATGGTAAGGAAACTCTCTCTATGCCCATAATTCTCAGGGAATTAAGATTTGCCGCATGTACATCCCTAAAATGTTCATGTGCTAACGAATAAGGACTACACGTCCGAAACGCGTATAGCGGCCCTTCGGGTTACCTGTATGTTTCATTTGAAGAAATAAAGAAAATAACCACATAGTGGCCCTGGATTCCCCCTTTTTTATTATAAAACGGACCCCATTTAACACTAAAAAGACCACTCAGGACAGCAATTCTTAAAGGGATCCTGACCTTACAAAATGTGCCCCTAGGCTCTATATACCTGTCCCTGCACCATATTAATAGATTTCTAGGCATCCCTTTCTGCTTCTAAAGCGATATAGTAAACTTTAGATAAGTTGTTATCATACCTTATAATCTGCGGCTTCTCATTGTTTGAGAAGCCGCAAAAGGCGTTCCATTCTTGTCCTCCCTGCCGCCTGCTTTGTAATTGCGCACTCCGCATTGCGAGGGGTGTACTGACGTGGTAAAGCCGGATATGACGCGATTAGCGTCATATCGGCTTTACCACCCCTTACATGACGAGCACAGTCCCTGGTCTGTAGCACGCCCATAGGGGCGTGAATAATTAGAAAGCAGGCGGCGGGGAGGCCCAGAAAGGAACGCTTTTTGCGGCTTCTCAAATAAGGAGAAGCCGCAGATTATAAGGTATGATAACAACTTATCTAAAGTTTACTATATCGCTTTACAAGCAGAAAGGGATGCCTAGAAATCTATTAATATGGTGCAGGGACAGGTATATAGAGCCTGGGGGCACATTTTGCGAAGTCAGGATCCCTTTAATGCCTTTTTTTTGTATCTCGTTTTGTAAGGGCAGACATATGACTTTCTGCATATATACTTTATGTTAAAAATAAGAATTTCATATTCAATGTTAGCATTTGACAGTGACATGAATGATCTATGATGGCCTTTAAATATGCTTTGTCCTCAAATGTATCAGTTGTCATAACATCTGCCTCAAGGCCCAGTTACACGGTACGAGATCGTGAACGATATCGCTCAAACATCACGGGTTTGGAGGCGTTCAAATGACATCGTTAGGATGTCGTTGCTTGTAGCACTGAGAAGCGACTACGATAAATCGTTGGATCGGTGATCGCAGATTTGAGAACATGTTCTCAAATCAAATGATCCTCGATCAGCCAACCTGCTGCGTCGTTGTGTGTGACACCGCGATAACTATGTCATTCACGACTTCGCCCATTCACATCAGTGAACAAGTATCGTTCGCTAGGTTGTGCGAATGATAGCTGTTCGCCACATCGTTAGTGCGCTGTCCACGATATCTAGGCATGTGACATCTCACCAACGATCTCTAAACGATGTCCTAACGACTGCGCGCCCCCGAGATCGTTAGTGATATCGTTTCAGCATTGAAGCGTGTAACGGTACCTTCAGTTATAACATGTACATATATATTTACTTACAGCTCCCTGGAAAAAAAGATTTGTTCATTGAACCTGAGTTGATGAGCCCATTGGACCGGATTGCCAATGTCTCAATATTAAAGGTACCACAAGATATATTTGGGGTGGAACATTAAAAAGGTTGTTTGATTATTGGTTAAACCCCCACCCACTTGTTTTAATGTCCACAATGTGCTGAGAAAAATAAGAAAAATAAAGCATACTTGCCTCAATGACCAGTGCCAGTCCTCCATCGAGCCCTGTGCCCCTCCTGCAATCTTGTGACATTACCATCTTCACCTGAGTGGACACAGATCAGCTGCAGTCATTATAGCTCTGGCTGAGCCACAGTCCTGCTAGAGCGAAGGAGCACTGCTGGTCCTGGAGGTAACTACAGCGGGTGAAATAAGTATTGAACCACAAATTTTCTAAGTAAATCTAACATATAAAGTTGAGTGTGTGTATGTATCATAGCCATGCCCACTCCACATAGCCCTGCCCTGGGACTATATGGAGGGGTGCAGCTATGAAGGGGCAGAGCTATATGGAGTGGGCATGGCTATGTGTAAGGGGCGGAGCTACTGGGAAGGGCAGCGCTGTGATATGTACATACATTACCATATATGGATATTGCCATATGTGGGTGATAATGCTATATATGTGAATTACGACAATATATGAGCATTACGCCCGGGCAATGCCAGGCTCTACAGCTAGTATATTTCTAAAGGCGGACTCCATTGGGGGAAAAAAAGCATGTTCAAGTGCATTTAAGACTTGCTCAACAACATTTAGAATGACAAAAGAAAAGCGGCACTCGCTGGATTAGCTTTATTTTTGGTCCATGGTTACATAGGTGCAGGGAGGGGGAGTGAGACCGGCGGACAATGGCTTGCCATTTCGTGCGTGCTAGAGAGCGTCACCAGATCCAGAGTATTGGGTTTACCTAGTAAGGGACAACACATTTAAATGAATTTATGGTGAATTTAGATATATTAATCTCATGATTAAATCAATTATTTGTATTACAGCAACATGATGTTGACAAACTGTATAAGCTGGAGAACAAGCCCATTTATAGCAACGCTGATCAGTAAGTCATTGTTCTTCCTTTTTTCTTGCATATATACATATATATGTAATGTATACACTACCGTTCAAAAATTTGGGGTCACCCTGACAATTTTATATTTTCCATGTAAACTCATACTTTTATTTATCAAATGAGTAGCAAAATGACTAGAAAATATAGTCCAGACATTGACAAGGTTAGAAATAATGATTTTTATTTGAAATAATAATTTTCTCCTTCAAACTTTGCTTTCGTCAAAGAATGCTCCCTTTGCCGCAATTCCAGCATTTGGCATTCTAGCTGTTAATTTGCTGAGGTAATCTTGAGAAATTTCACCCCATGCTTCCTGAAGACCCTCCCACAAGTTCGATCAGCTTGACTTTTTGCATACCATATGGTCAAGCTGCTCCCACAACAGCTCAATGCGGTTGAGATCTGGTGACTGCTTTGTCCACTCCATTACAGATAGAATACCAGCTGCCTGCTTCTTCCCTAAATAGTTCATGCATAATTTGGAGGTGTGCTTTGGGTCATTGTCCTGTTGTAGGATGAAATTGGTTCCAATCAGGCGCTGTCCACAGGGTATGACATGGTGTTGCAAAATGGAATGATAGCTTTCCTTATTCAAAATCCCTTTTACCTTGTACAAATCTCCCACTTTTCCAGCACCAAAGCAACCCCAGACCATCACATTACCTCCACCATGCTTGACAGATGGCGTCAGGCCTCTTCCAGCTTTTTTTCAGTTGTTCTGCATCTCACAAATGTTCTTCTGTGTGATCCAAACACCTCAAACTTTGATTCGTCTGTCCATAAACTTTTTTCCAATCTTCCTCTGTCCAATGTCTGTGTTCTTTTTCCAATATTAATATTTTCTTTTTATTAGCCAGTCTGATATGGCTTTTTCTTTGCCACTCTGCTCTGAAGGCCAGCATCCCGGAGTCGCCTCTTCACTGTAGACGTTGAAAGTGACGTTTTGCAGGTACTATTTAATGAAGCTGCCAGTTGAGGAGCTGTGAGGCATCGATTTCTCAAACTAGAGACTCTAATGTTCTTGTCTTGTTGCTCAGTTGTGCAGCGGGGCCTCCCACTTCTTTCTCTGGTTAGAGCCTGTTTGTGCTCTCCTCTGAAGGGAGTAGTACACACCGTTGTAGGAAATCTTCAGTTTCTTGGCAATCACTTGCATGGAATAGCCTTCATTTCTAAGAACAAGAATAGACTGTCGAGTTTCACATGAAAGTTCTCTTTCTCTGGCCATTTTGAGAGTTTCATAGAACAAACAAATGTAATGCTCCAGATTCTGAACTAGCTCAAAGGAAGTTCAATTTTATAGCTTCTCTAATCAGCCAAACCATTTTCAGCTGTGCTAACATATTTGTGCAAAGGTTTTCTAGGGTTTCCTACACATCCATTAGGCTTTTTACACAGTAAGCAAACACAATGTACCTTTAAAACACAGGAGTGGTGGTTGTTGGAAATGGGCCTCTATACACCTATGTAGATATTGCATTAAAAACCAGGCGTTTGCAGCTAGAATAGTCATTTACCACATTAACAATGTATAGAGTGTATTTCTGATTCATTCAATATAAGCTTCATTGAAAATTGAAAAAAAAAAGTGCTTTTCTATAAAAAATAAGGAAATTTCTAATTGACCGCACAATTTTGAACGGTAGTGTATATGTATTCTGTGACCTACATATTGCCAGTTTCTTAATGCTTTTTTTTGTAATGCTAGAAGTTTAATGAGAAGATACTGCTACAGCACATATTAAATCTTATGACAAAAGACCTATTTTTCAAAGGAACCTGACAGCAGATTCCTGTTGCCCAAATCACACACTGGCTACATTGTTGTAATTTTGTATGTTTTCATCTGAAACTCTGCAATGCTTTCAAGAAAACATACGGTACTTTTAAAAGCCATGGGGAGTGATGCAACTAAGATGACTAGATGAGATGTGCAAATACATGTGATATGCCAAAAGGCCAATCAATCAGAGTCAACATTACATAGGTGCAAAAATACATCCTCTTATTTAGTCATGCTGTCTGTGATTCAAGCAGTATGAGTCTGCTGAAAAAACTGTTTAGTAAGTTGCATAAATCAATAGCACACGTGAATATAAGAAACTGTGTAATGTGTCTTATCAGAAGAATCTGTTTCCTTCTCTACTTATTCTTCTCCTCTATCTTGTGAACTCACCATCCACTCTGTAGAAACAGCTGAACTCCTTATTGCTCAAGACAGGATGGACTGTCGGCACATTGTGGTGTCAGGCTACGCCTCCTATTATACTTTATGGGGAATATAAGGGTGAGGGGCAGAGGTAGACAAAGATTGTGCTGAGTTTTCTAACAAGTCTTTTACCTCCCAGAGATAGATTTAGATCTACATTTATCAGTATCACTGTATAATTTTTACCATGAGATAATCATAACTCCTTCAAAATATACCCATTCCAACAACAATGAGAATCAAAAAGTCTCCCCTGAGACAAGGAATGTCTAAAAATTCACAATCTTTATTGAAGAGCCTTTAAAAGCATCACAACATCAACATCACAAGATAAATAAAGAAACAAATAGGAAAATATGGAAAAATACAATGGCCAATTGGAACTAAACAGGTATGGTATATACTAGTGTAGTGCCTCACGACTCACTCATAATTAATCCTTCCCCTGATTGTCATATGGGATTGACCTGTGTAGTACATGAGGTGTACTGTTCCCCTGGCTACTTAGTGAAGAGACTGAAAAGACTTAATCCATTTACATAAACCCTCAAAGTCTACTGTCATATGCTAATTCACCCTCCAGCCTGGGCCTGACAATTATGGCTGTTCAACTTTTACTATTTCTATGCACAATTTTATATTTGGTTTAATATAGTCTGTTTTTATTTTTAATCCACAAAAGGGTTTTTCCACTAAATACACACCTTTGTGAGTAAAGCAATACCCTGAATGTCCGGCCACTGTTAGGCCCCTTTCACATATGCAATTATTGTAATTCCTGGTAGATGTCGCCGTATCTGCCGAATCTACCACGTAATGGTCAACTTGCAGCACCGATCCGGCAAGCACCATTCATTCTCTATGGGGCTTGGTCAGGTGCTGTATTGCCAAATCCGGCGCTTGCGGCACAGCAAAAAACGCTGCTAGCAGTGTTTTTTTGCGTAGCCACAAGTGCCAGATCTGCCGGATTCAGCAATACCGCACTTGCCGCACCTGACCGCAAGCCCCTTAGGGAATGAATGGGGCTTGCCGGATCGGTGCCGCAAGTTGACCGTTACGTGGTAGATCCGGCAGATGCTGCGACATCTACCGGGAATTACAATAATCGCAGATGTGAAAGCAGCCTTACATTCATTTCTTTGAGAATGGCCGAACTGTTACCTTCCTTACTCCAATAAATGTATATCGAGTATGGGCACTACAGCTCCAGTGACACAGGAGTGCTTGGGATCACCATTCTCAGACTTGGCGGGGGTCCTGGTGGTCAAAATTGTCAAGTGAGAGCAGCAAAGGAGGGAGCCCCCTGACAGTGCACCAATGGTGCTGGATTCCTAGATATTGGAAATAAAACCCATTTGTCTTGGTATTTTAACCCCACATGGACCAATTTTAATGATTGGGAAAATCACTTTAAGAATTTGTAAACAGACTTTGATCCTTTTTCTATTGTCCGTTGCAATAACTATGCTATAATATATCTCATTTTCTCTGATTGTCATATATTGTGATGTAAAAACAAAAAAAAAGAATTGTAAACGGTTTGATAGACATATGTTTTTTGTTATGTTTAGGATGATGATAGTACTATTACATAAAGTAATTTCATAACATCATTTCATGCATTCTAATAACTTATTTGTGACTATCTATCCCTAGATTGTGCTTTCTGATCAGACCACGTGTCAAGCATGTGAAGCACATTACTAGTAAGTCATTATCCTTCTGATATTGCAGTCACTGCCTCTTTTTATGCTATCTGCTTATCAAACACCTGACTTTCCTTACAAGTAATCGTGATACTGAGAAGGGTCTGCTATGACATACGGCTGTATAAGGTGCAAGGTTTGCTTCATTAGCAATGTGGAAATACAGCTCTATAATCACCCGGGAAGGTGGCGTAGATTGTCACATAGGTGTTCTTTAGATATTCTGCACTTTCTACAAAATTGAACCCAAGTCTTATTACATATTCTTATAAAGTGGCTGTACAAAGTATGAGCCAATATCTGTGTTATGTAGGGGGTATGGTGATGTGCACTAGCAGACACAGACAGAAGAGGGCCCCTGTGCAAGAACAATTTATGGGCCCTTTGGAATACAAAAGCTCCTCATAATGCACAATTACATCTGCTTTGGAGGTAGAAATGGACCCCCTTACCTCTTGGGCCCCTATGTGGTTGCACTGGTTGCGCCAATGATATGTCCGCCCCTACGGATGTGACAAGGAAATGTATAATATCTCAGTAAATCTTCAAGGAATATGTGTTTTTTTAAATGATTCTTTTGATTTACAGACTTCTGTCTCCCACAAAGTTAAAGGTGACTGCAGACTTGTCAATCTTCACATTACGCACACTGTGCACTGTGAGGATTCTGCAGTGTTAGCATCGGGAACAATGGTCATGTGACCGCAAGTATGCGATATACTCATGGCCAGAATCCAACTAGACTGTTTCAGGCTCTCTTAATGCAACTGTATTGTTCAAGACCATTGACAGTCTAGTTGGATTCTGGCCTGTTGTATACATATTGCATACTTGCAGTTAAATGACCACTGTTCCCGTCTCTGACTCTGCAGAATCCTCACAGTGCACAGTGTGCGCGATGTGAGGATTCACAAATTTGTAGTCAAACAGAATGACTGCAGTTTAGCTATTTTATACCGAATAAACCCTTTAAGGCCGTTTTCACATCAGCGGTAATCGCTGAGCTCGTCAGTTGCGGTGAAAAAAGACGCAGCTGTCGCAGTTACCGCATAATGGCCGCACTTGCGGTTGTCTTGCGGCAAGCCCCATGCAATGTCTATGGGGCTTGTGGCAGGTGCGGCAAGTGCGGTATAGTTGCAGTTTTGGCACTTGCCGCAGATGTGGCTGCGAAAAAAACGACGGTCAGCTGCTGTTTTATTGCGGCCGCATCTGCCGCAAGTGCCGAAACCGCACTTGCCACACCTGCCGCACACTTACCGCAAGCCCCATAGACATTGTATGGGGCTTGCTGCAAGTGAACCGCAAGTGCAGTCGTTATGCAGCAACTGCAGGAGATGTGTTTTTTTTTAGCACAACTGCCGCGATCAGCGATTACCGCTCATGTGAAAAGGCCCTAAGGATAGTAGGACGCCTTACCAGAGATAGCTGTTGACACATAGACATGAACAGTGCACATAAAATGTCTCATTTTTCCTCTGTAGATCTCGTCAATGCAGACAAGAAAGCGGGTGTAAGCAGAAAGTACAAGATCATTTTTAGTCCTCAGAAGGTAAGAACGGTCCAGATTCTGTTTCTGAATGATATCCTGTAAACATTGGAATTAAAAGTACCAAAAATGTGTCTACTGTTTCCTTTAGTTTTACACATGTGATATGATTTTGGAGCAGGAAGGTGTTTATGGAGGTAAGTAGGATCTGCAGATAATTATAATCCAAATTTATTTTTAATTCTGCAAGTAGGGATCATTTACATTTACCTCTGCCCACAATTCTGCAAATCATTATTTTTTTTTTATTAAGAGTGTTAATTATTAGGTAAAAATTACTTAGCAATATGAGTCACTAGGTCACTACGATAAGGGCGATGCCAAGCATACATAGTTTTTTAGTTTTTATTATTATTATTATTATTATTAATAATAATTATCAATGCTATATAAATAGTATATATATTATATATTAATACTATATAAATAGTAAATCAGAAGTGTAAAAATAATAATAATAAAAAACATTTTTCGGCGGTTGCGGCGGCCGAAACAAAGTACTTTGTGTGTATTTTTTTTATTTCCTAATTGTTAATTGTTGGGAACTTTTCGATTCTTTTCTTTTTTCATATTTTTTTTTATAACCTTTTACTTTTTGTTGTATTTGTTAGGCCTCTTATGGGACTTGAACCAGCGATTATCTGATTGCTTGTACTATACACAGCAGTTAGCAAAAATCAGTCCCCTATGAACGCCAGTCACAGGCTGGCCTTCACATGTGTACCATCATGACAAGCCCTGGGGTCCTCCACAGATCCCCCAGGTGTCTTTACAGCCCAATGGTGTCCCCTCTGGGAATCTGCAATGTAAATGCTACTGGCGCAGATTGACAGCAGCATTTCACAGATTAACAGCCCCGGCGGCCATTGGGGAACCTCATATGGTGTACTAATATGTCTAAGGCGTTAACAGATAACAGCTCTGTAGTATTAGAAGGCGATAGGTATAAGCTCAGGATTTCCATACATGAAATTGAGAGCACTATATTTCAATTAACACAAAACCTGTTTGTTCTCATAGATGTAACCATCGATGAATGGGCTTTTTATCTTCTCCCCTTGGATGATGATATCATCAGTATGGAGCTACCAGAATTTTATCGAGACTACTTTCTTGTGAGTAATACACATAACATCACCACAATGTCTACTAAAATCGATAGGAAAATGTTTCCAGACATGATGGGACAGTAACATCATTATTCAGAAAAGTGGCATTGTGTTGAATCACACTTGCTTCTTGGTAAGATGATATCCTTGAAGGAATTAAAGGAGTGGTCCAAATGCTGAAGACATTTTCATCTACATCCCTATCTACAGTCATATGAAAAAGTTTGGGCACCCCTCTTAATCTTACTCATTTTTTTTTGTTTAAAATTGGGTTTTTGCAACAGCTATTTCAGTGTGATATATGTAATAACTGATGGACACAGTAATACTCAGGATTGAAATGAGGTTTATTGTACTAACCGAAAATGTGAAATATGCATTATTTCAACATTTGACAGGTGCCAAAGTATGGGCACCCTTCTGATTTTCATGATTTGAATACTCCTAACTACTTTTTACTGACTTACTGAAGCACTAAATTGGTTTATTAACCTCATGAGCTTTGTACTTCATAGCCCGGTGTATCCAATCATGAGAAAAGCTATTTCAGGTGTCCACTTGCAAGTTGTTCTAGTTGCATCTTCTCTGAGGAGTGGCATCATGGGCTCCTCAAAACAGCTCTCAAATGATCTGAAAAAAATGATTGTTCAACATAGTTGTTCAGGGGAAGGATACAAAAAGTTGTCTCAGAGATTTAACCTGTCAGTTTCCACTGTGAGGAACATAGTAAGGAAATGGAAGACCACAGGGACAGTTCTTGTAAAGGCCAGAAGTGGCAGGCCAACAAAAATATCAGAAAGGCAGAGAAGAAAAATGGTGAGAACAGTCAAGAACAATCCACAGACCACCTCCAAAGACCTGCAGCATCATCTTGCTGCAGATGGTGTCACTGTGCATCGGTCAACAATAGAGCGCACACTGCACAAGGAGAAGCTGTATGGGAGAGTGATGTGAAAGAAGCCGTTTCTGCATGCACGCCACAAACAGAGTCGCCTGAGGTATGCAAAAGCACATTTGGACAAGCCAGTTTCATTTTGGAAGAAGGACCTGTGGACTGATGAAACAAGCATTGAGTTGTTTGGTCATACAACAAGACGTTATGCATGGCGCCACAAAAAACACAGCATTCCAAGAAAAACACTTGCTACCCACTGTCAAATTTGGGGTAGGGTCCATCATGCTTTGGGGCTATGTGGTCAATGACGGCACCGAGAATCTTTTTAAAGTTGAGGGTTGCATGGATTCCACTCAGTATCAGCAGATTCTTGAGAATAATGTTCAAGAATCAGTGTCAAAGTTGAAGTTACACCAGGGATGGATCTTTCAGCAAGACAATGATCCAAAACACCGCTCCAAATCTACTCAGGCATTCATGCAGAGGAACAATTACAATGTTCTGTAGACCTGAATATCATTGAACATCTGTGGGATGTTTTGAAGCGGGCTGTCCATGCTCGGCAACCATCAAACTTAACTGAACTGTAATTGTTTTGTAAAGAGGAATGGTCAAAAATACCTTCATCCAGGATCCAGGAACCTCATTAACAGCTACAGGAAGCGACTAGAGGCTGTTATTTTTGCAAAAGGTGGATCTACTAAATATTAATGTCACTTGTCTGTTGAGGTGCCCATACTTTTGCACCTGTCAATTTTTGAAATAATGCACATTTCACATTTTCGGTTAGTACAATAAACCTCATTTCAATCCTGAAATATTACTGTGTCCATCAGTTATTACATATATCAAACTGAAATAGCTGTTGCAAAAAAACAATTTTAAACAAAAAAAAATTTGTAAGATTAAGGGCCCTTTCACATCAGCGTTTTTCGTAATTCGCGGCAGATGCGGTGAAAAAACCGCATCTGCCGCGTTTGCCGCATAACGGTTCCACTTGCGGCACGGTTGCGGTTTTTTCCATAGGAAGTATAGGGGGACTTGCGGCAGATGCGGCAAGTGCGGTATTGCACTTGCGGCAGGTGCGGCAGAGAAAAAAACCGCGGCTTACTGCGGTTTTTTTCTCTGCCGCACCTGCCGCAAGTGCAATACCGCACTTGCCGCATCTGCCGCAAGTCCCCCTATACTTCCTATGGAAAAAACCGCAACCGTGCCGCAAGTGGAACCGTTATGCGGCAAACGCGGCAGATGCGGTTTTTTCACCGCATCTGCCGCGAATTACGAAAAACGCTGATGTGAAAGGGCCCTAAGAGGGGTGCCCAAACTTTTTCATATGATTGTATTTATTGCCGTAATCTAGATTAATTTGTAATATAGCTACATTTTAAAATTCCCACCATTCCCTAACTTTACTATCTAAACTACTATTGATTGTTTTCCCCTTCTTCATGTGTGATGACACTTCATTTGAGAGTCCCAGTGCATGCTGGGATACTCAAACAAGCGTCCTAAGGGAGCAGAGGCTGCAGTCACTTCCACAGCCTCTATCTCCTCCCTGAAACAAAAGCAATATCGGTGATACTTAATTTAGGGACTGGGCAGGTCTCTGTTGTGTCCCTATAATTTGCACAATGACAGTTTGCTCTGTGTTGATGGCTTAGATCAACAGGGCCGGTAACGTAGTGGGTACTATCAGTGACCGATGTCAGAGTTCCTGGTGGTGTTCAGAGACCAGCACCATCCCCACAGTGACCTCATTTGCGGGGATGCCACTGCTCCGTACATGCTGGTGATTCTGTCAATGTGAACTCTGCTCTGTGTTGGTGGCTCGTTACAACTAATCTGAGCAAATCACAAAGACAGTGCACAGGGAGCAGACAAGCCCCTGAAACAAGTGTCACTGATGACTCTTCACTTCACGGAAGGGACAGATAGCTATAACAGTGACCGCAGCCTCTGCCCCTGATGATGCTTCATTGGAGCATTCCAGCATGCATAGGGATTCTCAAATAAAACAAAGGTAGGGGAAAAAAACAATAGCTATTAAACAGTATAGTAAGAGAATGATAGGGACTTATTAATGCAGACATATTAGAAATTCATTTAGATTAGGGCAATAAATAGATTGGGATTTAGAAAAATTCTTCAGCTTTAAGGCCACCCCTTTAAGAGAGACATCTTGCTGACCTGCTTGACTTCCCTCCCTCTATACCAGGTTTTTTCCCCCAAGAGCCATATTGTAAGTGTAAACTAATGTCAATGAAGACTTAGGCCCCTTTCACATCAGCTTTTTTGCTGATTTGCGGCAGATCCGGCAGGTTTACAGCATCTGCTGCGTAACGGCTGCACTTGCGGCACACTTGCCGCAAACCCCTTTCATTCTCTATGGGACTTGCGGCAGGTGCGGCAAATGCAGTCCTTGCCACTATGCAGCACTTGCGGCAGATAAAAAAAAACACAGCTAGCAGCGGTTTTTGACCAGCCGCAAGTGCCGGATTGCGGCAAAAACCGCATTTGCCGCACCTGCCGCAAGTCCCATAGAGAATGAATGGGGCATGCTGCAAGTGCAGCTGTTACGCAGCAGATGCGGTAAATCTGCCGCAAACCAGCAAAAACACTGATGTGAAAGGGGCCTTAAAAGAGTATTACTTTCTGAGACATTTTTGTTTTACAAAATGTATATGCCATAAATGTTTGATAGGTGGAGTCAATGGGACCCATCAGCGGACTGGAGGTACTTCTTCTCCACTATTCGGCACTCCTAGGTGAACGAGACCGTGCTTGTGACTGTAATGTAGAATATGAAAGTAGCAGCCTGACATTTCAAGACTTTCATAAACTGCATTGGAAAAATCCACATGGATGACATCCATCCACCTTACTTATTACTTAACAGGAGCTATACAGGGGTCAAGAGACGCTATTCTTTCTAGATGTCCACACAGGTGACCAATGATACTTAGTACTACACACTTACTATCACACTTAACTTGTAGGTAGCCCCCAGACAACCATGTTTGTGCTCAGAAGGTTGAGGACGACACAGAGACTGCCATCATTGTCTGCATGTCCCCCCCCCCCACACACACCCACACCCAGTCCACACAGGCTGTGCACCCCGGTCTGTGCTCCTATCTGCCACCTCAACTGCTCTTTGTTTCTAAAATAATTTTAACACACTCCTGAGTGTAGGAGATGGGGCGGCCATGCAGTTCTGCCACTTTTGACGCAAAGTCTGCTATACAAACCTTCTATAAAGAACCTGCCTCATTAATTTCATACACGATAACTTAAAAAATATTTGTACCGTGTTAGCCAATATATAGAAAAATATTAGAATCTGAGAGTCATCAGTGGTTGATACCTTTTAATGGCTAACTGAAAAGATGGTAAATAATAGTAGAGTCTGAACAACAGCTGAAGACGTTCCATGAACACTTTAATCAGTTTCATCCCACCATCAATCAACCTAACACTCAACTACTCCTGCATGGAAATCAGCTTTCTGGACATCATCATCAAGCTACAGAACAATGAAATAGAGACATCCCTGTACCGGAAGCCAATTGACCGTCCAACATATCTCTGATGGAACAGTTTTCATCCAAAACACATAATAAACTCTATTGTGTATAATCAGGCCATCAGATACAATCGAATATGTTCCAACCCTACAGATAGAGACAATCACCTTGACGGCCTCAGAAAGACCTTTGTGAATCAGAGCTACCATCCAAGAGCAATCGAGAACCAGATTACAAGAGCCACCAGAAAATCAAGGAATCATCTCCTACATTACAAATCTAGAGAAGAAAACAACCGGGCCCCTCTTGTTGTCACCTACAATCCAAGTCTGGAGGTGTTAAAAGGAGCTGCATGGAAACTGCAAACACTGCTACAAAAAGATGCCTGACTGAAAATTGAAAGCTTTATTTCCAGACCCCCAACTTCTGTGTTTTTGGCAGCCTCCAAATTTAAAAACATCATTGTCAGAAGCTCCCTGTCCTCTCCAACAGCAACAGGAACCTTTCCGTGAAACCAGAACAGATGCAAAACCTGTTCATCTATAATGACAACGGACAAGATAAAGATTCCTGGCTCACATTAGGACTACAAGATCCCAAGTAAGGCTGCCTTCAGACTTGCAGATGCATCTGCAGTGTTTTGCAGATGCATCTGCAAGCATCTGCATGCAGACCGCGGTCCCTATGTTTATAATGGAGCGCACGGCGGTCTGCAGATGCTTGCAGACCGCCGTGCACTCTCATTGCCCGCCATTAGTGATCTGTGCGCATGCGGATGCCTGCGCACAAATCACACACTCTTGCCCGCACCAGGGACGCGACATGCTGCGTCCCGGGTGCGGACGCGGGACACCGGAAGGAGCAGATATCTTCCGCATCCGCACCCGAACGCAGCAAACGCTGCCAAACGCAGGCACTATGTGTTCCTATGTTAAACATAGGAACGCAGTGCGCATGCGTTTGAATGCGTATGGGAACGCAGCATAGCTGCGTTCACATACGCAAAAGTGAAGGCAGCCTAACTTCAGCTGCACCACAAGCAATGTGATATACTTAATTATATGTAATAAATGTGTGAGCGGGAATCTGTATGTACGTGAGACGGGGCAACAATTCAGATCTAGGATGAACTCTCATTGCCACACAATAAAGGAGAGAAGGACAGGTTTACCTGTGCCTAGACATTTCTGCAGCTCTGATCACACTATAATGGACATGAAAATACTAGTTTTGAAAGGTAACTTCAAATCTCAAAGAATCAGAAAAGGCTGGGAATATAGACCCTTGACACATTCAGAGCGGGAATGAATATCTTGCATGGATTTATGTCTTTTTACATTAAGGAAATTTTCAAATCTTGGAAAAGTAGTCACAGGCTGAACTCTGGTATTTATCGCCCAGATGCTTTTACTCTACTCCCTCCCTTCACAGACCACTCTTCAAATTTTGGACCAACAATTAATCAAGGGACATGAAACTGCTTCTTACCTACGGATGATATGCTGCCACAGATGCTGTCTCCCACCTCCCATCTCTGACCATTATACGTCATGCTTCACCACACCTAATTTATTTACTGCATATCCAGCCTCCTATTTGTGTGTTTATATGTGTGTACATTGAGAATTTGTGTCATTACTAGCCTAATGAAGTGACATTCGTTTCTCGAAAGCTTGCTTTGCTTTTTCTTACCATCTTTTCAGTTAGCCATTAAAAGGTATCAACCACTGAGGACTCTCAGATTCTAACATTTTTTTAGTTTCATACAGTGATTTAGCTACTGCTCCTGACCACTGCAGCTAGTTGATGGTATCTCCGGCTCCTCATGAGAGCTGAGGCCAGTGATTGACTGCAGTGGTCACCTGAGGGTAGTCAGAACATCATCACTGCAGAATAGCAAACAAAGACCAGCTGGACCATTGGAGCCATGGGGCTTATAACTAGTGAGTTACCGTATTTTGCTATTTTAATGTATCCCCTGCTTTCTGTCTAAAATATTTTAGACAATACATTTTAATATTTTTTTTCAACAAAACCTAAATTCAACCAATCTGTTACTTACATATGTGATTTTTGTATTGAGGAAATGTTCGACCCTTTAAAGCAATAGTTTGAGGTTTTTTGACAATTAAATATAACTTTTAACCTCATTTTTTAAAAGAGCCACAATTTCTAAAACATCTCAGTGTGAACAGTGACAAAGCACACAACTATATACACAAGTCATATGTACTTGTTTATAGCCTTCCCCTATGGTCTGGGGAAATAGAAAATAGAACAATGCTATTGTTCCGTCTTATCTACGTAAATATAAACTGCAGAATTCCCCCCTAGTATTTGTATTCAGTACGTTTACAGCAGGGAATCAACTCACCCATTTCCATGAGGAGCTCAATATCAGGATATCTCCTTTTCGTAACAACTCATAAAAATTTCATACACAATTAGGAAATATATACTGTATTTTTTACTCAACTAAGGCAGTCCCAGCCTTTTAAGGCATTATTTGTCCTGGCATACGCCCCTGATAAAGCCACAAAGGAGGAAACATGTTGGAAATCCAATAGGGACATGTAGGGCAATCTTTTCTTATGGTCAGCTTTGGACTGTCCGTGTAAGGATGGTAGCTAGGGATGAGCAAGTATGCTCGGCGAGCACCGAGTACCGCCGAGATGCTCGGACTGCTCGCTAATAATAAGCGATCTGACACAAATACACAGCTCCCTTCAGTGCACACAGTGAGCTAGCACCTCACAGAGAGCAGATTGATTGTTAGGATCCCTCTTGGGGCCACAGCAAGGTGTTGTATGCTGCGGCGATTTGAAAAAGCCCCCCCTCCCTTTTCCAGAAATACTCGAATTATAACCGGAAGTCTGTGGGCAGAGCCTGTCACTAATTGACTTACATTGGGCTCGGTGCTCGGGCCGAGTACACGAGTATCTTGGGATGCTCAGCCAGAGCACCGAGCACCCGAGCATTTTAGTGGTCGCTCATCTCTAATGGTAGCACTTGAGATCTTTAGGTTTACAATATGAGGGCATTTATTTGGCCGGATCCCCTCCTGGTTATGATGAGGCAACATGAACTACTGGAGGATATTGCGCAGAGGTAATTCCTTTAAGGCCCCGTCACACGCATCAATATCGCTGCCGATATCGCTCATACGTCACATATTTTCGGTCGCTCAAATGACGTAGGAGCGACATCGTAGCGTGTGACAGGACTATGCAACCAGCAATTTGTCGTTTGAGTCACCGATTGCAGGTTTTCGAACTAGACCGTAAACCTGTCGATGATCGCTCAGTTGAGCTTGTGCATCACTGTGTGTGACATGAGCTCAGTGACGTGTTTTGTTCAATCAGCGATTCTGGAATTATTGACGATAGGCGAGCCTTGACGTTTTCCTGGCCTCGCCTCTTCTACATCGATTGGATGTCATTCACTACTATTGGCTACCAGTGAATTTGGACAAAAAAGCCATCTCGCAATCCAGATGAACATATATTTGCCCAATTTGAACACCCACACTATCCATAACCGACGTCTATATACCATTCACATTGTCACACACATACTAATATTCGGAGCCACTGCAGTAGTAGCACATGCATGCATGCACTTATTTGTACGCCCGAACGACGCCTGCATCAGCACTGACTGAATGTAAGTGGTGATAGTGTTTTATTGCCACAATGTGGATTTGAATCAGGCCGCACACACAAGGGCTCACCACAAGCATAGTGGAAGGGGTGTGGAAAACAAAACTCTGGTACGCCTACCTACCATGATGTCAAAAAAAAACCGCCCACATTGACAGAAAGATCGCTGGAGACGCTGCTGTGTGACACTGTACAAGCGACTAAAAAAAAAATCGTTCGCTGGGTCGTCCACAAGATCGCGGCATCACCGCATCGCTGGGCCCATGTGAGCAATATTGACGTGTGTGACATCTACCCGCGATAATTGCACGTCGATCAGGCAACTTCGCCGACGTCGCATCACTCCTAATATTGATAGCGATATTGACGTGTGTGATGGCCCCTTTACTGTATGCTTACATATAGTATAGACCAAAAGTTTGGACAAACCTTCTTATGCTGCTTTCACATCAGCGTTTTTTTTAAATCGCGGCAGATGCGGTGAAAAAAATGCATCTGCCGCGATTACCGCATAATGGCTGCACTTGCGGCACAGTTGCGGCAAGCCCCATACAATGTATATGCGGGCTTGCGGCAAGTGCAGTTTTGGCACTTGCGGCAGGTGCGGCCGTGAAAAAAAACGCAAATTGTATTTGTGCAATGTCCCTGAAATAAAGGACACCGCTGTTTCATCGTTAACCTGGTGAGTGCCGTCTTTTTTCTTCTGTTTGAACTAAAACTATGAATTAACACTTGTGGAATTATATACTTAACAAAAAAGTGTGAAGCAACTGAAAATATTTCTTATATTCTAGGTTTAAGTAGCCACCTTTTGCTTTGATTACTGCTTTGCACACTCTTGGCATTCTCTTGATGAGCTTCAAGAGGTAGTCACTGGAAATGGTCTTCCAACAGTCTTAAAGGAGTTCCCAGAGATGCTTAGCACTTGATGGCCCTTTTGACTTCACTCTGCGGTCCAGCTCACCCAAAACCATCTCAATTGAGTTCAGGTCTGGTGACTGTGGAGGCCAGGTCATCTGACGTAGCAGCCCATCACCATCACACCTCCTCCTTCATACTTCACGGTGGGAACCAGGCATGTAAAGTCCATCAATTCACCTTTTCTGCGTTGCACAAAGACACGGTGGTTGGAACCAAAGATCTCAAATTTGGACTCATCAGACCAAAGCACAGATTTCCACTGGTCTAATGTCCATTCCTTGTGTTCTTTAGCCCAAACAAGTCTAATCTGCTTGTTGCCTGTCCTTAACAGTGGTTTCCTAGCAGCTATTTTTCCATGAAGGCCTGCTGCACAAAGTCTCCTCTTAACAGTTGTTGTAGAGATGTATCTGCTGCTAGAACTCTGTGTGGCATTGACTGGT
>JARQOC010000004.1:154395537-154415694 GCA_033576535.1 Allobates femoralis
GTCCCATGGTCTCTTGTGTTCCCCAATGAAGCGATATAGAAAAGAAGATTTTGGGTACTCACCGTAAAATCTCTTTCTTGGAACCTTCATTGGAGGACACAACACCCGCCCTTGTTGTTTTAGATGTTATAAGTTATTAACTAGGTTAATTCAATAATTTCTTTTAATGTTGGTTTTCCTACTACTTTCTCAGGAATTGTCTGTCTTTGTGCCAGTTGGTGGGTATATACTATCAGGGAGGAGCTAACATTTTGCATAGTGTTAGCCTCCAAGTGGCAGCATCACATGCCCATGGTTTCCTGTGTCCCCAATGAAGGCTCCAAGAAAGGAATTTTACTGTGAGTACCCACAATCCTCTTTTGTTTTCTCACCATGTGTATTGCAACCATGTTGACTATTTGCAACATAACGTTTGATAGGCCTGTGATCACGTCCCAATTTCTTAGAAATTTAAACAGTGTTGCATCTCTCTGTAAGACTCTGTAACAATACTTTACTTTTCAGAAACTCTTTTTTTAGCCCATTTTGTCCAACAGAATTCTGTACACAGGGTATTGATATCCTTAGGCCTCACCTTCCCTCATTACACAAATATACATCATCTGATCTTGTTCATCCATTAAGTTTTCAGGTTTATACTTCTTGGGAGTTAGAAAACCTGCATAAAAAGGATGACATGTTCTAACCACTCACTTGTCTAATACTACTGCACACAGTGTGAAAAGAATACTCAGGGGAGCTAATTAGTTTTTCTTCTACAGAACCACTGATGGTCTTTTCGGCATCCATCTGAAATACTGTGCAGCTGATTTTAACATTTATGCTAAAAATAATTATACTTTCTTTGACTTTAGAAGAAAAGTCCATCAAAAATGTAGTACCCAACCCAAATGCGCAGCTCTATACACGACAGAGTTTATCAGCTTATTTTGGAGTGTTCTTTTATTAGGATTGATGTCTCAAACCATGAATGATCAAACTCAGTCTGCTATAATTCTTCAGCAGATCTGAAATATATTCTCCAAAACAAATCTAACCTCGGTCAATCATGAAGAGGAGTCCCAGGTCTGGTTTTCTCTCCTTTTGAATATTCTCTTCATCTTCAAGGAGATCTTTCCACATTTCATATGCCATCTATAAAAAATACACATATTGCAATGCAGGTAAAGAAACTGATTGCTCTTGAAGAACGTGCTCACCATTAAAGGAAATAGCTCAACTTTCTCCGGATGTACCAAACCCAATAATTTAATGCTTGGTTCTTCTCGAATTACACTCAGAAGATACCCTTCCATTGTAAGACTGTAATTTATGTTACTACGCAAGTGTAAGGTGATCACAGGTAAAGTACAAAAGAGGAGATATGAATCATCCACATTGTTTAACTCGGATGTATAATAGGTACTGAAAGAGTTAAGTTGTCTTTAAGAGGTCCAGGTTTGTTGTGAACAGCTAAACAGATGTGCGGGACGGCTGTTCACCATATCTCCTGGCGTGGTCCAGGAGGTAATACCAAAGCCTCTAGATTCATTTAGTATTCTGTATTTGGAGGGAGCAGACCTCCATATTGTTACTCTCAGTGAGCTGAGAGGAAACCTGAACCTCTGCGGGTGGAACCTGCAGTTATATGGACTGTGTTAATGTTCTATTGTTGTCTTTTGCTGGTAAGGCTGTTTATTCTTTTACTTTTTCGCAAACCGGTTCATGGCATATCAATAAACCTGCTGAAGAGACAATGGCCTGACATTCCTGTGTTTACCTCGCTGAGTGAGATGATCTACCATAGTAGGATACAATTTTTTTAAGGGATGCCTCTGTGTAGAAAACTGTACAGACGTTGATACTGTTGGAAAAAGGCATACCAATATATAATGGTCGGACAGAGGACAAAGGGATACCCTTTTAGTATCTATCGGGTGAATGGAGTCCAAAGGATATGTTCAGCCTATGCCTCAAGACCTTTCTTGCTGTAAAAAGTGACATAGGCCTTAAACATAATGTGAGGAGTAGTCAGACATTTTTGGGTCAGTTTTGCCCCAAATTAACCATAGTTAATCTAAGAAGCACAACGCTGTAATGACGTTATTACCTTAGCACACCTTCCTATCCCATAAACCTTTGACATTGGTCCAAAGATAGAGTTCAGCAACTGAAGAGCCTTGACTACAGTTCCAATCCACCGTTGGTCTCCTTCCTTGGAAAAATATATATTAAAAAAACATTTAAACTTCCATCAGAGATGCTTCACAGCAAGTCAGTAATTTGGCAAAGAGACCACTTAGGACTCATCCACACCGGGCATTACTAGCACAGCTGAACATCACACATTCTATTAAAGAAAAACTTGCCAGTAGTTTTCTTCCCATATACAGAGGTTTTATGCTAAAAATTCTAATAGAACATTTTTCATATAATAGCAAAGCAGAAGTCGTATATATTGACCCAACAGTTATAAAACAACTCACCGATCTTTATCCTTTATAGCAGAAGTGCCCAGCATTTTTTAGTTCAAGGTCCACATTGCCATACTAAATCAATCTCAGGGGCCGCAAAAGAATTTAAAGGGGTACATGAATACATCACCAAAACCAATGTTAAAACATGGTTCTGGTGATGGATTCATGTACTAACTATATGAGGAGGATTTGTAGAGTTCCTTGTCCCAAAAAAATCAGTGTAAACATATGCTAACAAACTGAGTTTTTGGAGTGGAAATTCATCAAATCCTCCTCATAATCTGAAGTTTTGAAGCTTTTTGTTTTTAAATAGACACGAAGAACGTTCTTGATTGCTACATGTGTACAAGGTCAGGACCCCTGTCAGCACAAGCGCAACGCTAGAACCACCATCAATACATGAATGCAGTACAAGAACCACTTTTAGTACATTAATGCAGCACCAGTAAGACTGTCAGTACATGAATGCAGTGCCCCAACCATTGTCAGTACATGAATGCAGAACAAGAACCACCATCACTACATTAATGCAGCACCAGAACCACAGTCAGTTCATAAATGCAGGACTAGAAGCACCAAATTTAGTACAGCAATCAGATGCAATGTAAGGTCAGCCCTATATACAATTGTATTGCTTGAGCCTACAACTCCCACTATGTCCTCAACAATGATAAGGAAATGCTGGGAGTTGCTGTCACCAGTTATCATTCGACTACCAATCATACAGGAACTAAAGTGCTGATTACTTCTAGGTACCTTGTAGGTGATATTTTCTCTGACTGAATTTGTTCTTCTTTTTTTCTACATTTTGCCCAGATGCCATGATGACATTTTATGCCAGAAGCTTTTTTCTGTGGATTTCCCTCTTCTCAGTCTTCAGTAGCACAAGACATGGTGCCCTTAAAAATAAAGGTATCATAATACTGCCCCATAATGAAAAAATGTTTCCTATGCTCCTGAAAAAAAATAAATTGCCCATCATTGTGATTCCTGCACAAAATATTCCCCCCCACTTCCCTCTCCACGATATACATCCCCACACTGCCCTTCTCCATAATATCTCCACACTGCCACTCTTCATATTCCCACCTTCTAACATTGCCCCTCTCTATAATATCCCCGTACACTGCCCTTCTTCATACTATCCCCCCACGTTGCCATTCTCCATAATATACCCCAACCCCACACTTCCCCGCATAATATTCTCCCACAATGCCCTCCTCACTGCCCCACTCCATAATATACCACCCCACACTGACCCGCTCTATAATATCCCCCCACATTGCTGGTCTCTATATTACCTAACCTCACACTGCCTCTCTCCAATATTTCCCCCACAATAACCCCTCCATAATATCCCTCTACACTTTCCCTTTCCATAATATTCCATCCCACAATGCCTCTCTCCATATCCCTCCCACTGCTCCTCTACATAATATTCCCCAAATGCCTTTCACCATAATATACCCCCCCACATTGCCTCTCTCCATAATATCCCCCACACTGCCCCTCTGCCTAATATGCTTCCACAATGCCCCATGCCATAATATTTCCCTACTGCCTTTCACCACAATATTTCCCCATACTGCTCCTCTCCATATACCCCCCCACACTGCCTCTTTCCAAAATGTTCCATCCCACATTCCCATCTCCACAATATCCCCACACACTGCCCATCTCCACAATATCCCCACACACTGCCCATCTCCACAATATCCCCACACACTACCCATCTCCATAATATCCCCTACACTGCCCCTCTCCATAATATCCCTACACACTGCCCATCTCCACAATATCCCCATAGACTGCCCATCTCCACAATATCCCCACACACTGCCCATCTCCACAATATCCCCATAGACTGCCCATCTCCACAATATCCCCACACACTGCCCATCTCCATAATATCCCCCACACTGCCCCTCTCCATAATATCCCTACACACTGCCCATCTCCACAATATCCCCACACACTACCCATCTCCATAATATCCCTACACACTGCCCATCTCCATAATATCCCCATACACTGCCCATCTCCACAATATCCCCACACACTGCCCATCTCCATAATATCCCCCACACTGCCCCTCTCCATAATATCCCCCCACACTGCCCATCTCCACAATATCCCCACACACTACCCATCTCCATAATATCCCCTACACTGCCCCTCTCCATAATATCCCTACACACTGCCCATCTCCACAATATCCCCATACACTGCCCATCTCCACAATATCCCCACACACTATCCATCTCCACAATATCCCCACACACTGCCCATCTCCACAATATCCCCACACACTGCCCATCTCCACAATATCCCCACACACTGCCCATCTCCATAATATCCCTCACACTGCCCCTCTCCATAATATCCCCACACTGCTCATCTCCACAATATCCCCATACACTGCCCATCTCCACAATATCCCCACACACTGCGCATCGCATCTCCATAATATCCCCTGCATAGCCCCTCTCCACTGCCCCTCTGCATTATTTCCCCAAAGTCTCTTGCTAAAGTATTCCCCCTTCACATTCTGCCCATTTCCCCATAATGTCCTCCATTGCCTCATCAGATCACCCATTGATCCATAATGTCCCCTTTTGCCCTATAATGTGCTCCATTGACCTATTTTACCTTTAGCTACTCCACGGAGCACTTACAATTGCCCGACATCTCCAATTCTTGAGCGGCCTCGTCGCCAGCAGCAAAGTGATGTCATCGGCAGCGGGCTGACCTTATCACGCTGCTGCAAGTCAGGGCGGAGGTGCTATTCTACTTCCAGTACCACACTGCTCAAATGGATTCGGGTATGAACAACGCAAATACATTTAAACACAGGAAGATGGCAGCTGTTTCCCGGACAGCTCCCAGCTGCAACCAACCCTTTGGCCTGATTTACAGCAGCAGTGAGAGTTTTTTTTACATTAAAATATAACTTGTATTACATGTCAGTGTGACCAATGACAAAGCACAAAAATATGTACACAAAGAATTTCTTTCTGCGAGGAAATGGAAGGAGGTAATGTTTCATTCTTATCTACATAAATTTAAGTGGCAGAATTCCCACTTAGTATATGTAAGCTTACAGTAACAGGAATCACCTCTGCGCAATATCCTCCAGTAGTTCATGTTGCCTCCTCATCATAACCAGGAGGGCATCAGGCCAAATAAATGCCCTGATATTGTAACCCTAAAGATCCCAAATGCTACCATCCTTACACGAACAGTCTAAAGCTGACCATAAGAAAAGATTGCCCTACATGTCTCTATTGGATTTCCAACATGTTTCCTCCTTTGTGGCTTTATCAGGGGTGTATGCCAGGACAAAAATGCCTTAAAAGGCTGGGACTACCTTAGTTGAGTAAAAAATACAGTATATATTTCCTAATTGTGTATGAAGTTTTTATGAGTTGTTACGAAAAGGAGATATCCTGATATTGAGCTCCTCATGGAAATGGGTGAGATGATTCCCTGCTGTAAATGTACTGAATACAAATACTAGGGGGGAATTCTGCAATTTATATTTACGTAGATAAGACGGAACAATAGCATTGTTCTATTTTCTACTTCTCCAGACCATAGGGGAAGGCTATAAACAAGTACAGATTACTTGTGTATACATTTATGTGCTTTGTCACTGTTCACACTGAGATGTTTTAGAAATTGTGGCTCTTTTAAAAAATGAGGTTAAAAGTTATATTTAAATTGTCAAAAAAACTCAAACTATTGCTTGAAAGGGTCGAACATTTCCTCAATACAAAAATCACATATGTAAGTAACAGATTGGTTGAATTTGGGTTTTGTTAAAAAAAAATATTAAAATGTGTTGTCTAAAATATTTTTGACAGAAAGCAGGGGATACATTAAAATAGCAAAGTAACTCACTAGTTATAAGCCCCATGGCTCCAATGGTCCAGCTGGTCTTTGTTTGCTATTCTGCAGTGATGATGTTCTGACTACCCTCAGGTGACCACTGCAGTCAATCACTGGCCCAAGCTCTCATGAGGAGCCGGAGATACCATCAACTAGCTGCAGTGGTCAGGAGCAGGTAACTAAATCACTGTATGAAACGAAAAAAATGTTAGAATCTGAGAGTCCTCAGTGGTTGATACCTTTTAATGGCTAACTGAAAAGATGGTAAGAAAAAGCAAAGCAAGCTTTCGAGACACTATGGGCTCTTCATTAGGCTAGTAATGACACAAATTCTGAATGTACACACATATAAACACACAAATAGGAGGCTGGATATGCAGTAAATAAATTAGGTGTGGTGAAACATGACATATAATGGTCAAAGATGGGAGGTGGGAGACAGCATCTGTGGCAGCATATCATCTGTAGGTAAGAAGCAGTTTCATGTCCCTTGATTACCGTATATACTCGTGTATAAGCCGACCCATGTATAAGCCGACCCCCCTACTTTTGCCCCAAAAATCTGGAAAAACCTATTGACTCGTGTATAAGCCGAGGGTGGACCCCAGCACAGGTATACAGCCCCCAGCAGTGTGGTATACAGGCCCTCCCCCAGTGGTATACAGGCCTCCCCAGTGGTAGTATACAGCAGCCCTAGTCAGAGGTGTAACTATGTTTTCTGGCACCCGGGGCAAAGATTTATTTTGGCGCCCCCCCCCCCGCCGCGGCCAATTTTTATATATATACACATTATATATATAAATATATATATATAATACATACCTTATATATACAATGTGTCTCTCATATATACAGTATATACACCTTATAGTGTGTGCCTGCCTGGTGTATACATCTATACACCTCATAGTGTGTGCCTGCCTGATGATGCATAGATATATGTACGGTATATATACGTATATGTATACATCAGGCAGGCACACTATGAGGTGTATATATGTATACTTCAGGCAGGCACACACTATGAGGTATATAATATACCTCATAGTGTGTGGCTGCCTGATGTATACATATATACACCTTATAGTGTGCCTGCCTGATGATGTATACATATATATACGGTATATATATGTATACATCATCAAGCAGGCACACACTATGAGGTGTATAGATGTATACATCAGGCAGCCACACTATAAAGTGTATAGATGTATACATCTATACACCTTATAGTGTGAGTGTGCCTGCCTGATGTATTATATACATATATACACCTCTGACCTCATAACTCTCCCTCCCAGCCCAGGACAGACACCCCCCTCCCAGCCTGTTTAGGTTTTTACCTAATCCAGGCAGGACGCGACGACTCAGTCAGGAGGAGAGGAGGCAGGCGGCAGGAGCAGCTCCTCTTCTTAGACTGTACACTCACTGCACGCGACGCGGGCTCACTGACTGAATGCGGCGCGCCGGGTGACGTCAGCCGCAGCGCGCCATGACCCGGGGCCGGGGGTGGGAACTGCTGCCAGGGGGCGGCGGAGTAGACCAGCAGGGCAGGGGTTCAATTCATTAATGCACGCGCGGCGCCGGCCGCCGTGCACAATTTGCAGGCAGGGGCAGGCAGAGCAGAGGAGATTAGTGCCGGTGCTGTAGTGCCGCCGGACGCCTGATGATGGCGCTGGCGCCCTCTCTGATTTGCGCCCGGGGCAAAGGATCCGGCTGCACCCCCCTAGATACGCCACTGGCCCTAGTGGTAGTATACAGCAGCCCCAATGGTAGTATATAGCATCCCCAGCAGCCCCAGTGGTAGTATACAGCAGCCGCAGTGGTAGTATATAGCAGCCCCAGCAGCCCCAGTGGTAGTATATAGCAGCCCCAGCAGTAGTATACAGCAGCCCCAGTGGTAGTATATAGCAGCCCCAGCAGCCCCAGTGGTAGTATACAGCAGCCCCAGTGGTAGTATATAGCAGCCCCAGCAGCCCCAGTGGTAGTATACAGCAGCCCCAGTGGTAGTATATAGCAGCCCCAGTGGTAGTATATAGCAGCCCCAGTGGTAGTATATAGCAGCCCCAGTGGTAGTATATAGCAGCCCCAGTGGTAGTATACAGGAGTCCCAGCAGCCCCAGTGGTAGTATACAGGAGCCCCAGCAGCCCCAGTGGTATATACAGCAGCCCCAGTGGTATACAGGCCTCAGCAGTATATACAGCAGCCCCCAGGGGTTATACAGCACCCCCCAGGGGTTATACAGCGGCCCCCTGGGGGTACCCAGCAGCCCCCAGGGGGTACCCAGCAGCCCCCAGGGGGTACCCAGCAGCCCCCTGGGGGTACCAACAGCCCCCTGGGGGTACCAACAGCCCCCTGGGGGTACCCAGCAGCCCCCTGGGGGTACCAACAGCCCCCAGGGGTACCCAGCAGCCCCCTGGGGGTACCAACAGCCCCCTGGGGGTACCAACAGCCCCCTGGGGGTACCAACAGCCCCTGGGGGTACCAACAGCCCCCTGGGGGTACCAACAGCCCCCAGGGGGTACCCAGCAGCCCCCTGGGGGTACCAACATCCCCCTGGGGGTACCAACAGCTCCCAGGGGGTACCCAGCAGCCCCCAGGGGGTACCCAGCAGCCCCCTGGGGGTACCAACAGCCCTCTGGGGGTACCAACAGCCCCCAGAGGGTACCCAGCAGCCCCCTGGGGGTACCAACAGCCCCCAGGGGGTACCAACAGCCCCCACAAGCTGGCACTGTCCCCCCTTGTAAGTCCCCCCCCCCCCGCTACTTATACATTACCATCCCGGTGTTCTGATCGGCGCCGCTCCTCCGTGCTGCGTCTTCATCCTCCCGCGCTGGCTGCATCCGGGTTCTCCAGCGGTCACGCGATGACGTCACATCGCTGCGACAGCCGGAGATCACGGATGGAGCCAGCGCGGGAGGATGAAGAAGCACCGAGGAGCGGCGCCGATCAGAACACCGGGATGGTAATGTATAAGCACCGGGGGGGGGGCCCTTACAAGGGGGTACAGTGCCAGCTTTTGGGGGGGCCATATGCACTGCTTCCCCCTGCCGCTGATTGACAGGGGGATGCAGTGCATATTTAATGAGCGGCCCCACGTGACGGGGCCGCTCATACAGCAGCCCCCCCCCGCCTCCTCCAGCCTCCACAGCCCCCGGGACACAGCCCCCCCGTATATGACCCGTGTATAAGCCGAGGGGGGGACTTTTCAGCCCAAATTTTGGGCTGAAAAACTCGGCTTATACACGAGTATATACGGTAATTGTTGGTCCAAAATTTGAAGAGTGGTCTGTGATGGGAGGGAGTAGAGTAAAAGCATCTGGGCGATAAATACCAGAGTTCAGCCTGTGACTACTTTTCCAAGATTTGAAATTTCCTTAATTATTGTAAAAATACTTAAATCCACGCAAGATATTCATTCCCACTCTGAATGTGTCAAGAGTCTATATTCCCAGACTTTTCTGATTCTTTGAGATTTGAAGTTACCTTTCAAAACTAGTATTTTCATGTCCATTATGGTGTGATCAGAGCTACAAAAGTGTTTAGGCACAGGTAAACCTGTCCTCCTTTCTTTTATTGTGTGGCGATGAGCGTTCATCCTAGTTCAGAGTTATTGCCCAGTCTCACCTACATATAGATTCCCGCTCACACATTTAGTACATATAATTAAGTACACCACATTGCTTGTGGTGCAGCTGAAGTTACCTGGGATCTTGTAGTCCTGATGTGAGCCAGGAATCTTTATCTTGTCCATTGTCATTATAAATGGACAGGTTTTGCACATGTTCTGGTTGCAGGGAAAGGTTCCTGTTGCTGTTGGAGAAGGGCGCTTCTGACAATGAGGCTTTTTAGATTTGGAGGCTGCCGAAAACACAGAAGTGGGGGCTCTGAAAATATAGATTTCAGTTTTCAGTCGGGCATCATTTTGTAGTGTGTTTGTAGATTCCTGCAGCTCCTCTTAACACCTCCAGACTTGGATTGTAGGTGACTACGAGAGGAACTCTGTTGTTTTCTTCTCTAGTTTTGTAATGTAGGAGATGATTCCTTGATATTCTGGTGGCTCTTGTAATCTGGTTCTCAATTGCTCTTGGATGGTAGCCCTGATTCAAAAAGGTCTTTCTTAGACCCTCAAGATGATTGTCTTTATCTGTAGGGTTGGAACATATCCGATTGTATCTGATGGCCTGGCTGTACACAATAAAATTTGTGTTTTGGATGAAAACTGTCCCATCAAAGATATGTTGGACGGTCAATTGGTTTCCGGTACAGGGATGTCTCTATTTCATTGTTCCGTAGCTTGATGATGGTGTCCAGAAAGCTGATTTCAGTGTAGGAGTAGTTGAGTGTTATGTTGATATTGGGATGAAACTGATTAAAGTGTTCACGGAACGTCTTCAGCTGTTGTTCAGACTCTACTATTATTTACCATCTTTTCAGTTAGCCATTAAAAGGTATCAACCACTGAGGACTCTCAGATTCTAATATTTTTCTATATATTGGCTAACACGGTACAAATATTTTTTAAATTATCGTGTATGAAATTAATAAAGCAGGTTCTTTATAGAAGGTTTGTATAGCAGACATTGCGTCAAAAGTAGCAGAACCGCATGGCCTCCCCATCTCCTACACTCAGGAGTGTGTTAAAATTATTTTAGAAACAAAGAGCAGTTGAGGTGGGAGATAGGAGCACAGACCGGGGTGCACAGCCTGTGTGGACTGGGGGGGGGGGGACATGCATACAATGATGGCAGTCTCTGTGTGGTGTGTAGTACTAAGTATCATTGGTCTCCTGTGTGGACATCTGGAAAGAATAGGGTCTCTTGACCCCTGTATAGCTCCTGTTAAGTAATAAGTAAGGTGGAAGGATGTCATCTATGTGGATTTTTCCAGTGCAGTTTATGAAAGTCTTGAAATGTCAGGCTGCTACTTTCATATTCTACATTACAGTCACAAGCACGGTCTCATTCACCTAGGAGTGCCGAATAGTGGAGAAGAAGTACCTCCAGTCCGCTGATGGGTCCCATTGACTCCCACCTATCAAACATTTATGGCATATACATTTTGTAAAACAAAAATGTCTCAGATAGTAATACTCTTTTAAGGCCCCTTTCACATCAGTGTTTTTGCTGGTTTGCGGCAGATTTACCGCATCTGCTGCGTAACCCATTCATTCTCTATGGGACTTGCGGCAGGTGCGGCAAATGCGTTTTTTGCCGCAATCCGGCACTTGCGGCTGGTCAAAAACCGCTGCTAGCTGTGTTTTTTTTACCTGCCGCAAGTGCTGGATAGTGGCAAAGACTGCATTTGCCGCACCTGCCGCAAGTCCCATAGAGAATGAAAGGAGTTTGCCGCAAGTGTGCCGCAAGTGCAGCCGTTACGCAGCAGATGCTGTAAACCTACCGGATCTGCCGCAAATCAGCAAAAAAGCTGATGTGAAAGGGGCCTAAGTCTTCATTGACAATAGTTTACACTTACAATATGGCTCTGTGGGGGGAAAAACCTGGTATAGAGGGAGGGAAGTCAAGCAGGTCAGCAAGATGTCTCTCTTAAAGGGGTGGCCTTAAAGCTGAAGAATTTTTCTAAATCCCAATCTATTTATTGCCCTAATCTAAATGAATTTCTAATATGTCTGCATTAATAATTTCCTATCATTCTCTTACTATACTGTTTAATAGCTATTGTTTTTTCCCCTACCTTTGTTTTATTTGAGAATCCCTATGCATGCTGGAATGCTCCAATGAAGCGTCATCAGGGGCAGAGGCTGAGGTCACTGTTATAGCTATCTGTGTGAAGTGAAGAGTCATCAGTGACACTTGTTTCAGGGGCTTGTCTGCTCCCTGTGCACTGTCTTTGTGTGATTTGCTCAGATTTGCCCCAGCATGCACTGGGACTCTCAAATGAAGTGTCATCACACATGAAGAAGGGGAAAACAATCAATAGCAGTTTAGATAGTAAAGTTAGGGAATGGTATGGAATTTTTAATGTAGCCATATTACAAATTAATCTAGATTACGGCAATGAATATAGAGGGAGGTAGATGAAAATGTCTTCAGCATTTGGACCACTCCTTTAATTCCTCCAAGGATATCAGCTCACCAAGAAGCAAGTATGATTGAACACAATGCCACTTTTCTGAATAATGATGTTACTGTCCCATCATGTCTGGAAACATTTTCCGATCGATTTATAGTAGACATTGTGGTGATGTTATGTGTATTACTCACAAGAAAGTAGTCTCGATAAAATTCTGGTAGCTCCATACTGATGATATCGTCATCCAAGGGGAGAAGATAAAAAGCCCATTCATCGATGGTTACATCTATGAGAACAAACAGGTTTTGTGTTAATTGAAATATAGTGTTCTCATTTTCATGTATGGAAATCCTGAGCTTATACCTATCGCCTTTTAATGCTACATAGCTGTTATCTGTTAACGCCTTAGACATACTGGTACGCCATATGAGGGTTCCCTAATGGCCGCCCGGGTCTGTTAATCTGTGAAATGCTGCTGTCATTCTGCGCCAGCAGAATTTACATTGCAGATTCCCAGAGGGGACGCCATTGGGCTGTAAAGACACCTGGGGGTCTGTGGAGGACCCCAGTGCTTGTCATGATGGTACACATGTGAAGGCCAGCCTGTGACTGGCGTTCATAGGCGACTGATTTTTGCTAACTGCTGTGTATAGTACAAGCAATCAGATAATCGCTGGTTCAAGTCCCATAAGAGGCCTAACAAATACACCAAAAAGTAAAAGAAACAAAGGTTATAAAAAAATATGAAAAAAGAAAAGAATCGAAAAGTTTGAAATCACACCCTTCCCAACCATTAACAATTAGGAAATCAAAAAAATACACACAACGTACTTTGTTTCAGCTGCCGCAACCGCCCAAAAATGTTTTTTTATTATTATTAATTTTACAATTCTGATTTTATTTACTATTTATATAGTATTATTAATAATAATAATAATAATAATAATAACTAAAAAAACTATGTATGCTTGGCATCGCCCTTATCGTAGTGACCTAGTGAATCATATTGCTAGGTAATTTTTACCTTATAATTAACGCTCTTAATAAAAAAAATAATAATTTGCAGAATTGTGGGCAGAGGTAAATGTAAATCATCCCTACTTGCAGAAATAAGAATAAATTTGGATTTTAATTATGTGCAGATCCTACTTACCTCCATAAACACCTTCCTGCTCCAAAATCATATCACATGTGTAAAACTAAAGGAAACAGTAGACACATTTTTGGTATTATTAATTCCAATGTTTACAGCAGGGGTCTCAAACACGCGGCCCGAGGGCCGCATGCGGCCCCTGGGGCTTCACTATGCGGCCCGCGGCACCTTGGACAATTTAATGATGCATCACTCCAGTGCAGGGGGGGTCGCTGCAGTCCCCATGTGTAATGACTTCCGTCCGCGGCACTAACAAGCTCTGCCACTCAGCAAGATCAATGCAAGCTGCCAGCCAATGAGGGGCCCGCATGTGACATCCTATTCCACCATCAGCTGCGGGCCTCTCATTGGCTGGCACCTTGCATTGATCTTGCTGAGCAACAGAGCTTGTCTGAGCGGCGGCTGGAGGAAGTCATAGCACAGCGGGACTGCGGCGGCCCCCTGCACTGGAGCGATGTATCATTAAAGTGAGAAAAGTGTGAGTGGGTGTGTGTTTGAGGGTGAGTGTGTGAGGGTGTGAGTATGTGAGTGAGGATGTGTTTATAAGAAAGTGTGTATGTGAGTGTGTGTGTGAATTTCAGTGTGTGTATGAGAGTGTGTGAGTGTGTGTATGAGAGTATGTGTGTGTGTGTGAGGGTTTGTGTATGTGAGTGTGTAAAAAGAAGGTAAAACTGGATGGGGGCATCACTATAAAAGTAAATCAGGATAGGGGACATACCTAGAAAAGGGGATCAGGATGGGGGACAATCAGTACAAAAGGGGACCAGGATGCGGGACCTCACTAGAAAAGGGTATCAGGATGGGGACATCACTACAAAAGGGAACCAGGATGAGGGACATCACTACTAAAGGGGATCGGGATGGGGGACATCACTAGAAAAAGGGATCAGGATGTGGGTCATTAGTAGAGAAAGGACATTACTACAGGATGGGGACATTACTAAATGAAGGGGATCAGGATTTGTACTTTACTACACTGAGCAAAAAATTCTGGTATTACTAAAAATATCACTTAGTCCAACAAGGGATGTGGCCCCCCGCTGAAAATGTTTTTCTATGTGCAGCCCACCAACCCAGCCGAGTTTGAGACCCCTGGTTTACAGGATATCATTCAGAAACAGAATCTGGACCGTTCTTACCTTCTGAGGACTAAAAATGATCTTGTACTTTCTGCTTACACCCGCTTTCTTGTCTGCATTGACGAGATCTACAGAGGAAAAATTAGACATTTTATGTGCACTGTTCAGGTCTATGTGTCAACAGCTATCTCTGGTAAGGCGTCCTACTATCCTTAAAGGGTTTGTTCGGTATAAAATAGCTAATCTACGGTCATTCTGTGTGACTACAAATTTGTGAATTCTTACATCGCGCACACTGTGCACTGTGAGGATTCTGCAGAGTCAGAGACGGGAACAGTGGTCATTTAACTGCAAGTATGCAATATGTATACAACAGGCCAGAATCCAACTAGACTGTCAATGGTCTTGAACAATACAGTTGCATTAAGAGAGCCTGAAACAGTCTAGTTGGATTCTAGCCGTGAGTATATTGCATACTTGCGGTCACATGACCATTGTTCCCGATGCTAACACTGCAGAATCCTCACAGTGCACAGTGTGTGTAATGTGAAGATTGACAAGTCTGCAGTCACCTTTAACTTTGAGGGAGGTATAAAACATACGAAAAATTGTGGACTCCATGGCTGCAACATGAATGATGAGGCACTAATGTTTACGTTAGTTCTGGGGAAATGCTACCTGGACGTCTAGCTCATAATGTCTGCTTTATTATGAAGCTCCGTTTGTGAATATTGGCAGTTATTGTGAATCGGAAGTACTGTCTGAGGGGGAGGGGGGAGTTGGGGGGGTTGGGGAATGTGTGTTAACATTGAAAATGTGCAGTGGTGTTGTTCATAATGTACTGTATTAATGATATACGAATAAAAATTCATCTGATTTAAAAAAAAAAACTTTGAGGGAGACAGAAGTCTGTAAATCAAAAGAAAAAATAATCATTTAAAAAAAACACATATTCCTTGAAGATTTACTGAGATATTGTACATTTCCTTGTCACATCCGTAGGGGCGAACATATCATTGGCGCAACCAGTGCAGCCACATAGAGGCCCAAGAGGTAAGGGGGTCCATTTCTACCTCCAAAGCAGATGTAATTGTGCATTATGAGGAGCTTTTGTATTCCAAAGAGCCCATATATTGTTCTTGCACAGGGGCCCTCTTCTGTCTGTGTCCGCCAGTGCACATCACCATACCCCCTACATAACACAGATCTTGGCTCATACTTTGTACAGCCACTTTATAAGAATATGTAATAAGACTTGGGTTCAATTTTGTAGAAAGTGCAGAATATCTAAAAAACACCTACGTGACAATCTACGCCACCTTCCCGGGTGATTATAGAGTTGTATTTCCACATCGCAAATGAAGCAAACCTTGCACCTCATACAGCCGTATGTCATAGCAGACCCTTCTCAGTATCACTATTACTTGTAAGGAAAGTCAGGTGTTTGATAAGCAGATAGCATAAAAAGAGGCAGTGACTGCAATATCAGAAGGATAATGACTTACTAGTAATGTGCTTCACATGCTTGACACGTGGTCTGATCAGAAAGCACAATCTAGGGATAGTCACAAATAAGTTATTAGAATGCATGAAATGATGTTATGAAATTACTGCATGTAATAGTACTATCATCATCCTAAACATAACAAAAAACATATGTCTATCAAACCGTTTACAATTCTTTTTTTTTGTTTTTACATCACAATATATAACAATCAGAGAAAATGAGATACATTATAGCATAGTTATTGCAACGGACAATAGAAAAAGGATCAAAGCCTGTTTACAAATTCTTAAAGTGATTTTCCCAATCATTAAAATTGGTCCATGTGGGGTTAAAATACCAAAACACATGGGTTTTATTTCCAATATCTAGGAATCCAGCACCATTGGTGCACTGTCAGGGGGCTCCTTCCTTTGCTGCTCTCACTCTAGGACCCCCGCCAAGTCTGAGAATGGTGATCCCACACACTCCTGTGTCAATGGAGCTGTAGTGCCCATATTCGATATAAATTTATTGGAGTAGGGCCCTTTCACATCAGCGTTTTTTTCAAATCGCGGCAGATGCGGTGAAAAAACCGCATCTGCCGCGGTCAGCCGCATTTTTTTTCGCGGCCGCACCTACCGCAAGTGCAAAACCGCACTTGCCGCAAGTCCGCCTATACCTTGTATGGCGTTTACCGCAACCGCGCCGCAAGTGCAGCCGGTATGCGGTAATCGCGGCAGATGCGGTTTTTTCACCGCATCTGCCGCGATTTGAAAAAAACGCTGATGTGAAAGGGCCATAAGGAAGGTAACAGTTCGGCCATTCTCAAAGAAATGAATGTAAGGCTGCTTTCACATCTGCGATTATTGTAATTCCCGGTAGATGTCGCAGCATCTGCCAGATCTACCGCGTAAGGGTCGACTTGCGGCACCGATCCGGCAAGCCCCATTCATTCCCTAAGGGGCTTGTGGTCAGGTGCGGCAAGTGAGGTATTGCTGAATCCGGCAGATCCGGCACTTGTGGCCACGCAAAAAAACACTGCTAGCAGCGTTTTTTGCTGTACCGCAAGCGCCGGATTTGGCAATACAGGACCTGACTGCAAGCCCCATAGAGAATGAATGGGGCTTGCCGGATCGGTGCTGCAAATTGACCATTACGCGGTAGATCCGGCAGATACGGCGACATCTACCGGGAATTACAATAATCGCAGATGTGAAAGGGGCCTAAGAGTGGCCGGACATTCAGGGTATTGTTTCACTCAGAAAGGTGTGTATTAAGTGGAAAAACCCTCTTGTGGATTAAAAATAAAAACAGACTATATTAAACCAAATATAAAATTGTGCATAGAAATAGTAAAAGTTGAACAGCCATAATTGTCAGGCCCAGGCTGGAAGGTGAATTAGCATAAGACAGTAGACTTTGAGGGTTTATGTAAATGGATTAAGTCTTTTCAGAATAAGCTTCACAAAGTAGCCAGGGGAACAGTACACCTCATGTACTACACAGGTCAATCCCATATGACAATCAGGGGAAGGATAAATTATGATGTGGGGTCCCTATGATCGAGGATACAGCATTTGTGCACAGTAATGTTAGTCAGGACAGAGGGGCTGCAGTAGGTGTTGAAACTTTACACTCTGATGTACCAATCTTGTAGGGAAAAGGAGGCCAAAAAATTCTATTAGTTGCAATGGGAGAACAATTCAAAACTATTCCTATAGTGGACTGGTCAGTCCTAAGGGTAAGCTGTGTTCCACATTGTTCACCAGATAGAATTAGTATAGCAACCATCCACCTATATCAAGTTCACATACATTGGTGGTGCAGCAAATCAAACCATCTCTAAACAAACAATGGTAAGCTGTTACACACACCAGGTTATATGTTATTGTCAGGCTTGTATTCCCAGTGCTCCTCCTGCCCTTACGCCGTTTCGTCTGGGGACTTCATCAGGGATCAGTGTACCATAGGGATCATAGGGACCCCACATCATAATTTATCCTTCATATGGGATTGACCTGTGTAGTACATGAGGTGTACTGTTCCCCTGGCTACTTAGTAAAGCTGAGATATCCAGTGTGTGACAGGGTGATCTTAAGTGTTACAACGGCTTGGCAAATTATGATTGAAGTTATTTGATGTGGTTATTTCTGAAGTATATGAAGTCCATAGTAAACTGAACAACTGTGTAACATCACCAATACCTGTGTAAGCAACTGTATAGCCTATCTCCTGAGTGAGCCGTGAGGCACTACGCTATACACCATACCTGTTTAGTTCCAATTGGCCATTGTATTTTTCCATATTTTCGTATTTGTTTCTTTATTTATTTTGTGATGTTGATGTTGTGATGCTTTTAAAGGCTCTTCAATAAAGATTGTGAATTTTTAGACATTCCTTGTCTCAGGGGAGACTTATTGATTCTAATTGTTGTTGGAATGGGTATATTTTGAAGGAGTTATGATTATCTCATGGTAAAAATTATACAGTGATACTGATAAATGTAGATCTAAATTTATCTCTGGGATGAGGTAAAAGACTTGTTAGAAAACTCAGCACAATCTTTCTTTGTCTACCTCTGCCCCTCACCCTTATATTCCCCATAAAGTATAATAGGAGGCGTAGCCTGACACCACAATGTGCCAACAGTCCATCCTGTCTTGAGCAATACGGAGATCAGCTGTTTTTACAGAGTGGATGGTGAGTTCACAAGATAGAGAAGAATAAGTAGAGAAGGAAACAGATTCTTCTAATAAGACACATTACACAGTTTCTTATATTCAAGCGTGCTATTGACTTATGTAACTAATTAAACGGATCTTTTCAGCAGACCCATACTGCTTGAATCACAGACAGCATGACTAAATAAGAGGATGTATTTTTGCACCCATGTAATGTTGACTCTGAAATACTGCGGTGTTTTAAAAAAAGATAGATTTAAAAAGCCATTCTGGGACCATGTAACTCAGATGATTAGTTTAAGAGGCTGGTCCCAGTGTCGTATTCCTGTAACTCTTCAATAGATTGACACGGCTTTACCTATTAACACACATAAGGAATGACCTGTTAGTCTAGGGGAGTGGGATGGAAAGAAGAAGCCATCGGGGATTGGCCTTTTGGCATATCACATGTATTGGCACATCTCGTCTAGTCATCTTAGTCGCATCACTCCCCATTGCTTTTAAAAGTACCGCATGTTTTCTTGAAAGCATTGCAGAGTTTCAGATGAAAACATACAAAATTACAACAATGTAGCCAGTGTGTGATTTGGGCAACATGAATCTGCTGTCAGGTTCCTTTGAAAAATAGGTCTTTTGTCATAAGATTTAATATGTGCTGTAGCAGTATCTTCTAATTAAACGTCTAGCATTACAAAAAAAAGCATTAAGAAACTGGCAATATTTAGGTCACAGAATACATATACACTACCGTTCAAAATTGTGCGGTCAATTAGAAATTTCCTTATTTTTTATAGAAAAGCACTTTTTTTTTTTCAATTTTCAATGAAGCTTATATTAAATGAATCAGAAATACACTCTATACATTGTTAATGTGGTAAATGACTATTCTAGCTGCAAACGTCTGGTTTTTAATGCAATATCTACATAGGTGTATAGAGGCCCATTTCCAACAACCACCACTCCTGTGTTTTAATGGTACATTGTGTTTGCTTACTGTGTAAAAAGCCTAATGGATGTGTAGGAAACCCTAGAAAACCTTTGCACAAATATGTTAGCACAGCTGAAAATGGTTTGGCTGATTAGAGAAGCTATAAAATTGAACTTCCTTTGAGCCAGTTGAGAATCTGGAGCATTACATTTGTTTGTTCTATGAAACTCTCAAAATGGCCAGAGAAAGAGAACTTTCATGTGAAACTCGACAGTCTATTCTTGTTCTTAGAAATGAAGGCTATTCCATGCAAGTGATTGCCAAGAAACTGAAGATTTCCTACAACGGTGTGTACTACTCCCTTCAGAGGAGAGCACAAACAGGCTCTAACCAGAGAAAGAAGTGGGAGGCCCCGCTGCACAACTGAGCAACAAGACAAGTACATTAGAGTC